>WMED01025150.1:0-11079 GCA_019650415.1 Pipa parva | reverse complement strand
TAGTGATTCCTCTCCCCAGCACTGATTAAGCTTCCCGTCGCTCACAGGAAGCTTAATCAGAGACCCTCCTCCATTGCTGGCCATCAGCACAGCAGACAGCCGGCAACAGAGGAAGTAATTTTGCAGTGGAGAAACGAGCTCCCCTTTAGGGAGCCCCCAGGGGGGGCGCGCCCCACTATTTGAGAACCGCTGGGCTAGGTAAACACTAGTATATTATACGCAGCACATAATATGCTAATGTGAAAAAAAAAGAAAAATTCACCGAGCATTTTTTTCTATTGTACTTACCAGCGACAGTGTGAACGCTCCCTCAGCGTTCACATCACTTCCTATGTGGTCGCATTTTGGGTGTGGCATATCATACGCCAGCCAAAATCTGACACACAGCATTCCAGACCCAGCGTATGTGCATTATATGCCAGTGTGTACAGAACTAGGTAAGTAGTATCGGCTTCCATTGAGCCGTATTTTTTTTTTTTCACACTAGCATAGTATGCGCTATGAATTTAATTTTAAAGATAACATTTTTACAAGTGCTGTTTTTAAAGTGCCATGCCAATCCAAATAAACTACAGTTTATAGTTGATTTAGGAGCGGTATCAAACTATATAGGGGAATTCATCAATTGGGCAAACAATAGAAACATCTAGTAACCCATACCAACCAATCAGAAGTTGTCCTTTATTGTTCTTGCTTCCTTATACCAGAGAATGCTTATGCTGATTGGTTGCTATAGGTTACCAGAACTCTGTAAATGATTGCCCCTGTTAATAAATTCTTCTGGCTGATTTTAAAATGGACATCAGTATGCTTATAAAACTTGAAGAAAATGTGGGCCATTGCCTGGAAATAGTGCATTTAACAAACACATTATGACTTTTTCCATAAGCATCAAAGAACAACAAAAGTGGTTTGATGCATTTGTCTTAGTTTAACACTTCCCCAAATGTTGCAATGAATTTTGTTGCAGACACTATTGTCTACAATAGCCTGTGTTTTTTTTTTCCATTAATTTCATAGTGGCCTTTACACCTTTAGACCTTTACACTTGTAAGAAAAGGTTAATATGTTGTAAGGTGATTGTGTTAATGTGGCTCACCATGCACCACAAAGTGCCATATAAAGTCAACCTCACTAATTTGACAGTTTATATTTTCTGTGTTTGACACCCTAAGCAGAAACAACCTCAAAACAGATAAGAGAAGTAGCTGTGAGGATAGATAAATACAGTATACAGTATATTCTTTAGCAATTATAGTGGTACAAGTAACATCTGAGATATCCTGCAAAATACTCTGCACTCACTTTACTATAGGGTACCTTGGACATGGTAAATGGATGAGATTTGCCTTTTAATAAATATAAAAAATATTGCAAATATATATATCTAAACCCTTGTTTGTAAAATGATTTTCTTGGGCAAGATATGAATACCTAGTACAGGGGTCAGAGAATGTACACTGAACATTTTTTTTCTCTTACTCCTACAGGTGACACTGATTTCCAATATGGGATATATGTGGTGAAATGTAAGTAAAGTGCTTAGTGATATAATGTGAACATCTGGGTAAAGACAATAGTATTAAAATGTACTAGAAGTTGTAGTGGCAGCTACCTTTATTTTGTAAACAGCTGAAATTTGGGGAAATAGGTAATAAATGTACTAACATCAGCACAATAGTACCCAAAGTCAACAACCCCTAGTATCCAAATGATTGGTTGACTGAAAGATAGACTAATGAAAGTACACCACATATTGGATCCAGTAGACCACTGTATTTATACTACAATGTTGGTAACAGTAAGTGAACTGATATCCCTTAAAGGAACAGTTTAGGCAGCAACAGTTATTTGCTGTCTGTTTTGCACTGTTAAATAAAAGTTAAATAAATGCTTTTTTATCATATAAATTATTTATTTCCACCCTTTACAATTTAGCACCAGTTTGATACTGAAGCTGCTTCCCTCTCTCAGCCACTTACTCTTCAGCAGTTCAGTTTGGAATCTTGAGTTAAGGAATTGACTGACAGGCTGGATAATGCAAATTACCAATCAGAACCTTTAAACTGTCATCCACCTTTTTTTTTTCAATTCTGAAAGGTGTAGTTAACCCAGCACAAGCAATTGTTAAAAAAAAGGCTGAAATATTGACTTTATTTTTATGTGGATTTGGTCTCTCTCCCATGCCCAGTATTAGCGCTTGCTACTGACAGAATCTGTAAGTATTGTAACTGCCCATGGTAATTCATTAACTATGAATTTTGACCTTCCTGAGACACCGTTATGTCAGTGGCAAAAGATTCCAGCTAGGAAGTAAACACAGAGTCCAAAGACTGATTGTTACTTATATGATCATAGACAAACTGTAAACTTATATTCAAGAAAATTCTCTTAAGACCAGAAAGGAGCGAAATATGTGAAATACAAAAAGGAGACATGCCAGTGGCAAAATATCATCTTACTCATATATTCACTGACAATTCATATTATAAAATCCTTTAAAAGAAACTAAGCCTACCACAATTTTCCTATCTTAATAGGTCAGAAACAAACTGACAACAGGGTCAGTTAAGAAGCATTTAAGACTAATATGGGGTTATTCACTAAAGTCCGAATTGTTGCATATAGGTGTGAATTTGCCAGATGAAGACAGTTGCAATAGGCTGCTACTGTCACAGTCGCGTCTTTATAATGAGAATATTGTCGCAGTTGCAACTTTATTATGGGAAAATTGTCGCAGTCTTAACTTTAAAAAATTGTTGCGACTTTTCAATGGGGAAATTGTCACAGATTTGCTATGGGAATCTGCTGTTTGCGAATTTGGCAGTCAAATTCACATCTTAGTGAATAACCTCCTAAGTGAGCTCTGTCTGAATAACAAAATTAACCTAGGATAAAATTTATGCATATATGTAATTTTATTTATAAAGCGCCACAAATTTACGCAGCTCTGTTCAATTCAGCAATACAAATATAAAACAGACATGGGGAAAGTGCATCACACAAAACAAGTATAATATCACAAGGGTATATCACTTTAAGTGCATGGGTTGTGGTTGACACTAGAGGTTGGAGGTCTCTACCATGTAGAGCTTACAATCTAAATGGGAGGAAACTTACTTTCACAGGTAGAAGGGTAATAAGAGTTGTAACAATGTGCTGAAACACTGGTCAATAAATAAATATACTAAGTATAAATAACTAAATAAAGATAAAATATAATTTACACATAGAAATCAGTGATAAAAATCAGTGCTAGTGCTCCATAAGGTAGGACTTCAGTTTGGTTTTAAAAGTGCAAAGAGAATGTTTCTGGGGAAGATAAAGGGATTAAGATGATTTAAAATGCTTATATTAAGTCCTGGAGGAACAAATAGATTCAGAAGGGGTGTATTCTTGAGCTGACAGAAGACCAGCAGTGTAATCAGTAGTCCAGGAAGCCAGAAACTTTCTGGATAGAATGATGGAATCTTTGTTGATGGATCTGGTATTATATGAAGACTGATAATGGAAAAATCATAAGCTTTCTTTGTCCAAGCCAAAGAGTGAAAAAGAATTTCTAATGTGTGGTGTAAATCCAAATTTTTAATAACTTTAATGCTTTCCCTTTATAATTTTGGTTTGTGAGAAAGAGAGGGGGACCTTCAAGCAGACGATTCCATAACATCAGTTTTATAGCAAGGAGTTCAAAGTTGCTCACAACATCCATTCACTCAGCCCACTAACTGGCATGAGAAGAAAATACAGCATTGTCCAATTTCAAAGTCAGAGGCATTAACTTCAATTGGGAAAAGTTAAAGTAAAACAGATGTTAAAGTGCAAGAATAGTGAGTTCTACTTTGAGAGCAGGTAATTAAAATTGGGCTTGCTATAGCCAATTATCAGGTTATGCTCCTTCTAAGAAACATATTATTTTCAATGTATACTACAGTAGATTTATCCATAAGGTGATGGTAAATATTGTACATCGACAAAAACAATTTATATGTTACAAGGGCCAAAGGAGATGACTAAATCCTTGTAGTGTTCTTCATAAGTATTAACTGCAGCCTGCCATTCATCACCCAGATAAACAAAGATGCAATTCCCTGTTGTCTGCTATTTCACTGGCTGCTATTGCCAGAAACTGACAATATTACCTTCCCCTCGTCCAGGCTCTAATGTTGCTGATCTTGCCTTTCCAACCAATGAGTATGTTTTCCAGCATTAACACATGATCTGATATTATTATTGTTTGATTTCAAATATTTGCAAAGTTTGAAAGGCATTGTCAAAGTGCAAAGGTGAACACAAGCACTGTGCTGGAAACTCTGTGAGGGTCATTGAATAAAGTCCGAATTGTTGTGTAAAAGTGTGAATTCGCCAGCGAAAGAGGGTCACAATAGACTGCTTCTGTCACAGTCACAACTTTATTATGGAAATATTGTCGCTGTTATGACTTTACTACGGGCATATTGTTGCGGATTTACTATGGGAATCCACTGTTTGAGAAGTCAAATTGTCACTTTAGCTAATAACCCCGTGGGTGTCAAGCAGCTGAAGTTCTTTTTTAGTATTTGAGAATTTATTAAACCAGTAAAATTACCCAAAAACCCTACCCCACACTTTTGAGTAGATTTTACATATATACATATATACTGTATATATATATATATATATATATATATATATATATATATATATATGATTCTAACATGAATTGACTGACTATTTTCTGCTTTGTACAAGCTAATTTAATGAGACGTTATTATTCTTTGGATCATCTGAAGTCAAAGACATAGGTTGTCTGGTGGTAGCAGTTATAAATTTTACAGTGACCAGCATGAAGGAGGCTCTACAGCAAACTGTAGGGGTACAATATCCATGCCAGTGTATTTGATCAATGTCTACAAAATGTTTACATTGACAAAAACAACTGATATGTTACAAGGGCCAAAAGAGATGACTAAGGGGGGAATTCACCATTCAACGAAGTGAGCTCCGAAGCCTTCGGCTCACTTCACAAATGGTATTATGCACATGCTGATGTCCTGCGCGCGGACATCAGCATGCGCATTAAAGGGATTCCCGTCTCGGCAAGGTAACTCTTTTGGTCTCGCCGAGATGGGAATCCCTTTAATGCTCATGCTGATGTCCGTGCACAGGACATCAGCATGCGCATAATAACATTTGCAAAGTGAGCCGAAGGCTTCAGAGCTCACTTCGCTGAATGGTGAATTCCCCCCTAAATCCTTGTAGTGTTCTTCATAAGTATTAACTGAAGCCTGACATTCATCACCCAGATAAACACAGATGTAATTCCCTGTTCTCTGCTATTTCACTGGCTGCTACTGCCAGAAACTGACAATATTACCTTCCCCTCATTTCTGATACCTAAATTCTCATCTTCTGTTCATATTTCTATATTTGCTACACAAGTAATGTTTTTATAATATAGTAAAAATGCTATTGAAAGTAGTGATGGTATCAATGTATAAAATGTTTCTGAAGGTTGTCAGTCCTAAAGAAATAGTCTCCTCTGTTATAAACCAATGGTATGCAATTAAGGAACTTCGCTGTAGAGAAGGAATCCTAAACTGCAGGTTAAATTCATCTAATAGATCTAAATAACTGTTTCATCTCCCCGCTCTGAAAGAAAATTCCTAAGAAATAAGTCAACCATATCATCCCTTTAACCAGTTGTGGCTGAGTTTTGAAATAGAGCTACGTAGCAGTATTTTCATTGCCTTGCAGGATGCATTTATTATATCTTGTTAAAGGAATGATCTGATCTGTACATTAAAAAGGCTTATTCATGAAAGTGTGAATTCCCAGGTGTAACAAATTCATATCCTTTGTGTTGTTATGCTCTGACAGATGCAAATTTGCTACTCTTATTCACTACTGTAACTAGTGCTTCCCCTTGGCAAAGAAGCAAACAGCAATGAACGCTATAAACGAGTTGTCAGGCACAGGCATAGATTCTTTTAGTAATGACAACATATGAATAGGCAGGATTGATTATAAGGTTTAACACAATTTGAGCATCACTATTGTCACCTTATTAATGTCACCTACATTGTAACTAGTGCTATTTACATCACTATGTGACAGCATTCATAGCTCACATTGTTACTCAGTCACTATATTTGAGTGTACAGTCACATTATGCCAAAACGGCACTTTACTACCATCAGCCCCCACATTGCCACTTTGAACTGGTGAAGTCAATGATCAAATTTGGAGCAATACACCTTCATGAATGTACTACTTTAACACAAACCAACATTCTGTAAATAGGCAAAAGTCACATGCATGCCGAAAGGAATGTAAGAAGGTGCGTAAGTTTGTGACTGTTATAAGATGTAAAATTGGATGCAAATTTTCCAAATCATAGAATGTTCTGAATACACAAAGTTGTAGCAGTAGTGAATAGATACAAATCCATACATCTACACAACTGTTAGCACTTTGATGACTAACCTCCTAAGTGTAGAGATGGAGCTGATTACTACAGATAACCATGTTTTATGAAGATAAATAAATTAACTAATTATCCATACAGCCTGTACATTTTCTAGATTTTTCACTGGTAAAACTATGCCTTTAAAACTAATATGTATAAAATACACATAATGCAGGGCTAATAGGACAATAGCTCATTGTATAGCTGGACTGAAAACAATTGCAGTCTATAGTGCAGTATCAGAGCACATTAGTAACAAGCTCCGCAGTGTGGAGGAGGAGTGTGGTTAATTGCTGCTAAATACATCATATGTAACTGCAGCTGTCTTACCCACAATCCAAATTTCACATCGCAGTGATCTGGACTAAAAGTTAATTTATTCAACAGTTATAACAATATTTTTAAGTCAAACTATTTTTCCACAGTCCCTGAGAAGTACAGACTGAGCATGTGCAGGATCACTGGCCAAGGAAGGAGGGTTATATGTATGTACTGTATGCATAATTTTATTTATAAAGCGCCACAAATTTACGCAGAGTTGTACAATTCAGCGATACAAGTACAATACAAACAAGGGAAAAGTGCATTAAACAATACAAGTAAAATATTACAAGGATACATCAAATTAAGTGCTAGGTTGTGATTGACACAAGAGGTTGGAGGTCCCTGCCCCAAGGAGCTTACACTCTAAGTGGGAGAATACATAGAGAATAAAGATGTCTACCCCCAGTGGCAACTTTATCAGTGTCCAATACTGTTGGGCTGGTGTACTTATGAGCTATTGTAATATGCAGTATACATAAGGCACATCATTTTTAGCCTATAAGTTTCTGAGGCTTTACTGAAGCTTTAGTGGCCCTTTAAATTTTTTTCATTTAGTGTAGGTTCTGACGCAAAGTCAACTTATAGTCATATGTTGGCAAATTACAATTTTTACTGCCCTTATCCAGACTCCTGCTAGGGATATTGTTAATTTGAAAATGAAAGTTAATAGATGATCTGCTTATCATTCTTGGTGCACAATATTATAAAGTATTTTTCCTTAACACAACCATGCCTATTGTATTACATATCAAACACAGAAATACTACCTATACTCTTTATCAATCTTAGTCCCTGTCTAACATCTATAAGAAAATGATCTCATCTTTCACTGTTGAGGACAAGTACTCCATTGAAGTGCTAATCTAAACTAATCGTTTAAGATATCAGGTAGTTAAAAACTGTTTTATATAAACCGGTATGTAACATACAGGAATTTTCAGGTCTGTAGTCACATTATCTACTGATTGTGGGAAACAGTACTTTAGACAAGCGCTTCCTGTGTTTGTAAGAAGAAATAGAGAAGTGTAATTTCCACACACTTCTAGTTTTCAATTTTCATGCTTCGCCCCATTGTGATTCATCTAGAAACCTTTTATTTATACTCACACTAGCAATAGTTAAGTAAAGCTTACTCCAACATACTTTAACAATTATTAAGTTGCTTATTGAGAAACAATCTAGTCCTCAAAAACTCAATAATATCAAAGAAAATAGTTTTCCCCAATCTACTGTCTCTCTCTCTAATATCTTTCTGCTCCTTGACTCCTCATAATCAAATGAATCATTTACAGTGTTCTCCTTTTGACATTTAAAGTACTTTGCTCTGTTGCTCTCGCTACATTTCCTCACCCGTAGGCCCATACATTCCTCAATGTCAACTGCGCTCCTCCCAAAGCAACCAGCTTTGCATGCCACACATCAGTACTTCCCTTAGTCATCTTAAACCCTTTTCTCTTTCTGCCCCCATCTGGAATTCTATGCGCCTTTATCTTCGCCAGGAACATTTCCTCTGCACTTTTAAAACCAAACTGAAGTCCTACCGTTTGGAGCACTAGCACTGATATTTATCACTGATTTTTATGTATATATTTTATCCTTAATTAATTATTTATGCTTAATATTTGTATGTATTGACCTGCGTTTCAGCACTTTGTTACAGCTCTTATTACCCTTCTATCTGTGTATGTAAGTTTTCCTTCCATTTAGATTGTAAGCTCTACAGGGCAGGGACCTCCAACCTCTGGTGTCAACCAAAACCTAGCACTTAAAGTGAAGAATCCTTGTGATATTATGCTTGTACTGTGTAATGCACTTTTCCCATGTCTGCATTATATTTGTATTGCTGAATTGTTCAGCGCTGTGTAACTTTGTTGCACTTTAGAAATAAAATTCTACATACATTGTTGGTCAGCTAAAGATGATACTGTGATTTCTGTTTCACACCTGACAGAGAATGACAGACTTGGAACCTCATTGACTATAGAGTGAATTCACCCGTCAAATTTGCATCATTACATTTAAGAGTCGCCTTGGCAAGACAGTCGCAAATTCACTTCTCCGTATTGAATAAGCAGAGAATACGTTTGTCGAACAGGTGGACTGTGGCACATGCTGTCAAATGTGTAGTGTGGTGTAGCCAGTTGAATAGAAGCAGGACAAGAAGTCATGCAGAGCTTTATTCGAATACCAATTCTGTTTCTGTTACCTTGTCCCTAGGTCTTGTTGTCATTTAGTCACAGTTGCCATTATCACTTTTGAATGAATAGTCACCTTACACAACACTGGAGCCCTGCCATCAACCCTCCAATTCACCACTTTGAAATGTCAGACAGATCAATTCGGAGCAGTTCACTTAGTCACATTCGTACCTTCAACACACTCCACATCTTAGTCAGTAATGGATGTACCTGTACACGCACATGCAGAGTAATGTGAAGAGCCCTGTATGCTCATGATTATCGTAGTTGCCCAAAATGGTTGCATATTCACCACTTCCCAGAGCTCAGTAAATAAGCAAACATGAGAAAGTGGTGAATAGATGTGAATTCAGCTTTACGCAACTATTCGGACTTTAGTCAATGATGCCCTTGTGCTTTGGGAGTCAATGTGAGAGGAACATCTGATCCAAAACATTCTTCATTTTCCAGTAGTCATTCAATATTCTCTAGGAAAGGGCATCCATCAAAGTCACAGCACAGTTCTCTTAAGGGTATGACAATGGTGACTGAGACTCCTATCTGAATATGACACCACCATTATGGTATAAGATAAAACAATCACTTTACTGGGTTTAAAACAATTCCACGTGCACACATTAAATGGCAATGATTTAATTGTAGATGTAGCTTCCAAAAATAAAATACCCAGAGTAGCATTGGTCATAGTGTTGAGGTTGAAATATCTTGTTACTAAAGCAAAAAGGCCTCACTGACCTAAATAACAGTAGACACCACAACAGGCCTTTACTTAACCTCTCATGATCTATTATATCAATACAGCTGATAGTTGAAGTATTATCATCAGTGTTATGCCTAAAACTATAAGAAGCCAATTTTTCACAGGAATCAAAGTGGTTCTGTGCCATGTCCTTTGCAGTTGATTGACCAGGATTGACAATAAATGGCTAAAGCTGTTTTCTCCAGTGGGAATACTACTGTTTAAAAAAAAATACTTTTTTAAAAAAAGGACAATTTTGACAAAATTATTTGATAAATGCTTCCTTAAGGCTGGTGCCACACTAGCTGTTTTTCAGCTGAGCTGGAAAAGATTCACCCACAGTATAAGAATCAGGACTGTGTCACTGGCTGTGGAACACAAGCATCAAAATCAGTATCCTATATACTATAATGTATGTATATATACATTTCAATGTACAGCTGATGCTGTATTTACATTTTTGTCTGTCTGGGATTTTTTGCTACTTTGAAGTTTTCTGGAACCTTAACTCTGCTTATAATAAGTCTGTGATTTGCCTGAAGCTCCTGAAACATAATAGCAGCAGATGGTGGGGTCTTTATTTCAAGAGATCAGAAAACTGAGTACCTGGTTCTTATATGGTCCAAATTAATAAGCAGATGTCTGATTCAGGCAAGATATTAGTAGAAAGATGGTTCCTTTATAGTGTAAGCTGCAAGTATCCAATTGTTCTATAGTATACTTATCAACTGGAAGTTCATCTTTGCTTCCTGCATATTACTAATTAGACCTGCATGCTGAGTAGCACAACATTTCCTAAGATTCGGGGGGGTTATTCTCTAACGTCCAAATTCGACTGTCGAATTCTCAAACATTGGATTCCCATAGCAAATCTATAACTGCAACAATTCTCCCATTATAAGGTCACAACTGTGACAATTTTAAGGTCGCGACTGCGACCATATTTCCATAGTAAAGTCATGACTGCGACAATATTCTCATTATATAAGACATGACAGTAGCAGTCTATTGCGAATGTCTTTAGTTGGTGAATTCACACCTTTACGCAACAATTTGGACTTTCGAGAATAACCCCCTCAGTATATATAGAGATTATTTCAGTACTCCATTTGCTTCTGATAGGATAGATAAGCATATCACATTGACAGAGAAACAGACACATGAGAAAAGATAAAAGATGAAAAGAAACATGGGGCAAAATGTGACAATGTCCAATTCTAGGCTTCACACCATAAAGGACAAAGCCATGGGATGGCTTAAAAAAACAAAATGACTGCTCAAATTCCAGTTCTAGGTTAAAGGGTATGAAAAGTTTAAATACAAACCCCAAAATCAGAAAAGTTGGCACGTTGTGGAAATCGTAAATAAAAACA
>WMED01025148.1:0-11080 GCA_019650415.1 Pipa parva | reverse complement strand
CTGGTGCAATGTGCAATTAATGAAGATTGGCCACCAGGCTGGTCCAATTTAGCCATGAACTCTCCCACACTAAAATGACAAGTGTTTCAGTTTCATTGTCCAACCCTTGTATATTTCCCAGGTTGAGGGTGGGGAAAACTCCCTATGGACTTGGTTCAGATCAGTTTCACCAATGAAAAAGATTGACGATACCAGTCGAAAGTGGAAAGGAACTCTGTAAAGTTTGGTGATTTTTAATAGTCAATATTTATCAATATAAATCTTTTTCAATAAATTTTATTTGGCACATATAAATTATAACTATAGAATACACAGTCCACACAGGAAGTACATGAGACTTTCTGTAAAGAACCTTATAGTTGGCTAGTTCTGACATCATAATTATCTGATTATAACTTAAAGGAGCCAATATGTGCAGTGCTGGTTTCTGGGTTCAATTCCATCCTGGACTTCATCTGCATGGAGATTGTATGTTCTCCCTGCACCTGTGTGGGTTTCCTCTGGGCACTCTAATTTTCTCCCACAATCCAAAAACATATGTGTGTCTGAATAAGGAAACTAGATTGTATGCTCCACAGGGCAGGGACTGAAGTGAATGATGAATCTCTGTAAAAGGACTGCGTAATATAGTAGCGCTATATAAATGCATGGAAACATCATTCGCCTTTCCTGTTTAAAAACATGATTTTGAAGCATGCTGATTCTTCAACTTCCCCAAGCCGCTTCTCTTTACTGCCTCTGCATCCCTCAAAGTGCCACTACTGTACCCTTCCTTTAAGTAAATACATCACAGTGGATCGTGGGAGTTTTTCGATCTCGATTTTTCAAAATTTTTCGATGGAAAGGTAGCCATGCTACTAATGTATAGTATGGCTACCTTTCCATTGAAAATTTTGAAAAAACTCAAACTTGAAAAAACGTGAAAACAATGCAAGATTTCACTCAGTAAACTTGGAAAAACACAGAGCGTTCTTTCCTTGTTTAATCAATTTCGCCTATAAATGTATCTATGTAACAGTTAAAGCATTCTTAAAACTTTCACCAGGAACTTGTTTCAGAATAAGGAAATACAATTATTTCCTCTGCTGGGCAACTCATAAATAGATATTGATTTAAGTAGTTAGGAAGTTATTTTTTCCACCAAAGAGGTTATTGACTACATATGGACTTTATTATGTTAACTGCTGAGAAAGGGTATATAATTCCTCTTTAATCCCTGTGTTATTCTTTGGAATAACTTTCAAAAGTCTCTTTTGCGAGTGTTCTACATTACCTATAGTGTAAGAAAGACATAGTTCTGGAATTTCCATTGTAACTTGTATTGCATATGCATGGGACTGTGTTTGGCATATCTGACTTTTAGATAAACATGTTATTTGGGCACATAACTTAAATGTGTTATTCTCCATCAAATTAGTTTTTAATATGCTGTAGATATGGGAATAATAAGGTCATTTGTCTGTTTTTTTGAGGTGCACGTTTTTGTTCAAAAAATCTCTTGTTTACATAGTTTTCTGGTTGCTAGGCTCCAATGTCCTAACAACCAGGTGTTGAGTTAAATACAGACTAAGGGGGTAATTCAGCATAGTGCGAACTTAACTCCCGATCCTGCGCATCAGCTCGCAGAGACTGTTACGCCCTCGCTGATGTCCTACACGCGAGGGCGTGGAATACCTTTAAAGCGTTATCCGCGTGCGGGAAAATAGATTGTAAGCTCCATGAGGCAGGGACTGAAGTGAATGACAAATCTCTGTAAACGCTGCGTAATATATTAGCACTATATAAAAGAAGGAACAAAAAATATATCCTGTGCATGCATTAGATGTTTTAAAGAAGGGTTAAACTATCTTGTTCATTCCTTGGAAATCTCAAGTCTTCTCTGGACCAATCATCTTCATAAAAAAACCTGAGGACTATGCACTGCTAGTGCTCCGACGTGCCACCAGTTCAAGTAAAGTATTTTGTTTTTAATAAATGTAATATATCTCTTCGGTATGACACGAAGGCACATTAATTAAAAGTTTAAAAGATCACATCTTTGACATATCCCAGCTATTGTTTATAGAAGGATTGGAACTGAGTTGACGCACTGTATACATTTTCTCTTTTTAGTTTATTAGTAAAGGCTTCTTTTTTATCTGCATGTAATCTTTTTCGCGCGAGGTGTTAATGTTTTCAGGCAGTTCTTGTTGCAGTTCTGTAGACCTGTGACCGTTTGACATTTCAGAGGATAAAGCTAGGTTAGCGCTTTTAGAATTTATGCAGATCTGCCAGCTTTTTCACCATTCTTATTTTAGCAAACAGATTTTTAATTGCGGCTGAAAATAACCCCCCCTCCCGAAGGTGGGAGAATAAAAAGTGAGGAAGGGGATTTATTGTAGCTTGGGGGTCAGGCGCGATTTTGCTCTCGGCTGTTGATAAATTGAAAACGACTGAACCAATGCTTTTTGGTGGGTTGAAATATTTGTTTCAGCATTCCAATATAGAAATAGATTCTGTGAATGTCCAGAAATGGAAATCTTGCAACAGTGAATAATGCAGAAATTCCACAATTAAAATAGTAAATGTCAGTGAAGCAGCTTTTTCCTAATGAAATCTCCCAGCATGCAGTTCAGCTTTGTTATTCAAATCTTTTAACATTTTGTTCTTATTTGCAGTTCTCCTGCATCTGCCATTTGGAATTTATGTCCTTCTACACTTCTAATTTCACCTTAGGTCATTCTCCATTTTGCTTTTTCCCCCACGGATACTTCTTAATGTGCTTTTTTAAATGTTCTTCTTGATCCACTTATTTCACTAGTTGGTGCAACTGCCCCATGTTCTCTGTAGATTGTCTGTGAATGCTATCCTTCCATTTTCCTGAATATAACACCATATTGTTATAAGGCAGGAATGCCTGGAGGTTCCCATCTGACTCACTGGTCAGTCACAGCTCATTTCTGCCTAGATGATTACGGCATGGGTAAAAGATATAAGGGGGTTATTCTCTAAAGTCCAAATTGTTGCGTATAGGTGCAAATTCGCCAGATAAAGGCAGTTGTAAAAGGCTGCTGCTGTTGCAGTCGCGTCTTTATAATGAGAATATTGTCGCAGTCGCGACTTTACTATGGGAAAATTGTCACAATTTTAACTTTAAAAAATTGTTGCGTGTTTACAATGGGGAAATTGTAGCGGATTTACTATGGGAATCCGCTGTTTGCGAATACGACAGTTGAATTTGCACATTAGTGAATAACCCCCCCAAAACCGG
The DNA here is from genome assembly GCA_019650415.1 of Pipa parva. Classification (NCBI taxonomy): domain Eukaryota; kingdom Metazoa; phylum Chordata; class Amphibia; order Anura; family Pipidae; genus Pipa; species Pipa parva. Next base: position 7,830 of record WMED01025148.1, on the reverse strand, counting down.
GACGTTGAACAAATAGTGGAAAAATGAAACTTTCCCAAAATGTAGAAGATGTACTTAAAATATTTACACTGGTCTTTAGTAGGAAGAAAAATGCAAGACCATCAATTGGAAGTGAGTTGAGAGCATTTTTATAACAGCGCAGTTGCTTAGTGGTTAGTACTGTTTCCTTGCAGTGTTGGATTCTGGGTTCAATTCCACCCTGGGCTTCATCTGCATGGGATTTCTATGTTCAACCCTGATTTTGCATGGGTTTCCATCCAAAAACATACATCTGAGTCTATGTGTGTGACTGATTATGGAAACTAGATTGTAAGCTCCACGGGGCAGGGGCTGAAGTGAATGAGGAACCTCTGTAAAGCTCTGTGTAATATAGTAGCGCTATATAAAAATAAACAAAATACAACTAACTGCTGATGTTATAACATCTGGTGTATTAGCACAGAAAATCAATGTCTTACTCGTCTCTGCTTTTTAAGAAGTTATTTGTGACTAAGCTGAGTATCATATTTCCATAAACACAGCTATTTATGTGAACTCAGGGTTATTCACTATTTGCGTAATAGAATTTGGCGTGCCTTGCTAATTTAAGTTAGGGTAGTAAATTCAATAGTAAATCTACTGCAGTTGTGTTCTTTTATACATGCAGCCTATTTTTAGGTGTTATTGTTGATATAAATAATATATAGACCATTTTGGTATCATCTTTTGGATGAGGCATAAATCCAATTTTGCTGATTGGATAATTCTTCTAGTCAATTTACTGCAGGTGGCAAGATTTATATAATGAAGAGGAAAATAGCAGATAGGAAAGTGTAACTCTGTCTCACTGTCACAACTGTTCCACCCTCACATAACTAGCTGTGAGTGACAGCGTGGGGTGGGCTAGGTATGACTACTATTACAGTTATCAGCCTTCGTAATAATAAAACATATATACATGTGTTTTGCTAAAAGAGAAAAAAAGTGTTTGTTTGTTTTTTCAACCATAGGCTGGTTAAATGTGTGTGCAACTCAAAAATACATTATGAACTCTATGGTGTATTGTAAAACATCCACATCAAGCACCCATATTACCCACCCTTCTCCATGTCCTCAAGAAGCTGAGTATATGAATGGACTAGAATGTTTTAACAGTCCTGAGGACCAAAATTTAATAAAATAAAAAATATTTTTAAAAAACAACTGATATTGCGATATCGATATTGCCAGTATTGGCCAATTTTTAAGCAATATCGTGATATTGGTATCGCATCATTGCCGAAATCGTGATATCAATACTGCTGATATCACGATATTGGTCTTTTTTTTTTTTTTGCTGATATCGCGATATCAGCAATATCATGATATCGAAATTCGATCGAAATCTCTTAATCTGCTCATTTCTTTGAAAAAATCCATATTGCTGGAAATTCGATATTGTGATATCGATATTGCCGATATCGTCAAATTATGATATTGCGATATCGGCAAATTGCAATATCGTGATATCATCAGTCTCGATATTGCGATATCAGTAATATTGATATTGCGATATCGATATTTTCGATTTTTATTAAATTTCGTCCCAGTCCACTGGGCATGAGTCGTCGCTGAATTCATTGATGAACTTAAATAAAATTTAAAGCAGTCACCATGACATTCCCATGATCAAAGCTCAAACTAGTTGAAAAAATATAAAATATTATGTCTCCTGTGTGTATGGTGGACCAGTTACCTTTTTCTTTATGTTTGTATTTCTAATATTTACACATTATCTTTGGAATATGTGTGTTTATTAACATCGTTCTCTTCCTTTTAATGCGGCCCAGTGTCAGGTACAAAGGGATTACCATATTAGCATCACATCAGCCATTTACATGCGGTAATACCTCAAGGACATGTGTAATAGTCTCCAGGTCAAGGCCTCAGTTCCTCCCCATGCTGATCCCTTTGGGACTTGTCTATTATATATTACACAGCTGTGGTTATACACAATTTACATCGCCACTGCATAATAAAACACATTGAGCAGACACACAGCTTTTACCTATTATTAGAACAAGAGCTTTCAGGAATGATCATAGCCAAGTTACACCACTAGTTAAATGAGTTAAATGGCCGCAGTAGCCCAAAATTTGGGTGGCACAGCTTGCACTCACTGATAAGAAATATTTAATTCTACAGCAAAGAATTAACTGCTGTTTGGCAGGGTTACTATTCAAAACCAAATCTTTAGAACTAGATAAATTAGAACTAGATTAGGCTTCACCTAACTCACCCTCACATGATAGAGAACCACTGGGTCGATGTATCACAATAAAATGGTCAGCCACAAACCTTACAGTCATGTAGAGTCAAGGGGAGAAAAAAATTCAACAAATGTAAATGTTACCATTTTACAGATAGAAAACCTTTAAGATCTTTAGCCACTCCCCTCTTTTGCTTCATCGTGCGCTATATGATGGAAGGATCGTTTACACTCCTTACATTTTATGTCTGAGAAGGTTTTCCTGTTTGGATAGCTGGAGAGCGGTCAGATTTACTGACTGGATAATAATATCTATGGAAATTCTATAGTGTTCTTCTATATCGTTTACCAAAGTCTGGAAGTTGTTTTCTTATCTGCCTTGAACAAAATATCCTAAAAGGAAACATGCAGAATATATAAATATGCTATAAGGTTGAATGTATTCTTAAAAGTTAGAGAAACACAGCTGGGATCTGATATATTAGCTACTGTACAACGGGAAACTCTCAAAGTTAGTTATTTATTTTAATTCACCATATAGTCTTAAAAAAAAGGGTCAAATATGTGTGGACTGTAATACCTGAATACTATTTTAAACACAGTGGCCTATATTTACCAGTACTAAATCTATATATTTTTTTTAAATATTGTATGTATGTATATTTTTATTTATAAAGCGCCACAAGTTTACGCAGCGCTGTACAATCCAGTAATAATACAGACAAGGGTAAAGTGCGGAATAATGAACAAGTGAAGTAAATTACAAGCATATAATCAACCAAATACATCAGTGCCAGGCCGTGACTGAAACAAGAGGATGGAGGTCCCTGTCCCATAGAGCTTACAATCTAAGTAATTATGACGAAAGCAGTGGCTTCTGAAAGATTAAGGTCCCTGTATTTTGTGGATCCAAAATCCCCCAATATTTTCCAATTATCTTTATCCAATAGTTGTAACCAGGGTATTATAAGTGGTACCCGCATTCTCACCTCTTATAATCTTATCCTCTTATCCTTAGCTCAAACACTCAAACTCTCATTCTTTACCTCCAGCCTCTGTTGTAACAGGAAGTAACGAGGATAAACTCTCATTCTTTACCTCCAGCCTCTGTTGTAACAGGAAGTAACAAGGATAAACTCTTGGCACAAACTTTCTCTGCATTTCCTCCATTTCATTCATTCATCCCTCAGGATCCAATAAAATTCTTTTTTATTCTACAGAACTATGTTTGTGTGTTATAAATCAAGCTGCAAAAAAACTATTTGTTGTAAATCACAGGATAGAAATGAATAGAGGGTAATGTTGTGTTCTAAAAGTGGCCCCGCCCACATGGTAAAGTCATCATCTATAAATCTCAGCCATGTGAGACAATATTTCAGTACATTAATACATACAAATGTCCTCTCAAATTGATTCATGTTCCCATAGAGGCCAACATATTAAAACCCATAGCAGTTCTATGTATATGATAATAATAGTCACCACCAAACATAAATTAAAAAAACAAACAAACAGAGTAACATGATTTGGTTCCTAAAAAAAAAGCTTTACAATTCTAAATCAAAGCCTTTTACTCATAAAGCTTCAGCTACCAATTTAGAAATCATTGAAAACATAGAGAAAATGAACACTGGCGCTATGATTGTAGGTAATCACTAACAAATCAGTCTCAATGTAGTTGTTTTGTTAAAGTGTAAGTAAAATTATTGACCAAACTATACACATATATTATATTTATAATGTACAAAGATAAACTGAAACATTTAAGAGTAAAAACGATTTTCTGTTTTTCAGTTCTCACCTCTTAATATTGTAGCCTGTCTGCCCTGCATTTCTGTGTGTACTTGCTTCCTGTAATAGTGTCAAGAAGCCCCGCCCCTAATGAGGTGACACAATGACTCATTCTGCTAGTGCATGCTTAGTAATCTGATACTTTCCTCTCACTGCTAAGCCCTTAGGCACTGAATTCCAACACTATCTGTATTGGTTTTTAAGATAAGAGAATGTGAGAAGGGTGGCGGCGTGTACTTCTCCACTACAGAAATATTTTACAGAGGGATTACAAGTGCGGCAGAGTGAAGAGGTGAGAGAGGATTTTACTAATTGTTTTTACACTTTACAATACTTTAATAGGGCAAACTTTATAAATAGGGTTTACTTACACTTTAAGTTCTGGTCAGCTGCTCAATCTCTTGTTCACAAGTCTTTAGTACCAAAGATTGTACAAAAAGACTGGAGAGTCGCGTCTAATTTCCTCCCAACGCCTGAGGAAGTCCAAGTTTGGTTGAAACGCGTTGGAGGAAATTAGGTTCTGTGAAAATACAGACTGTTCTTCAATGAGCTCATGATTTTTCAATTACACACGAGTGTAATTTTATGTTTTTCATTGAAGGTATGTAAACTTATCACACTATTGTTTCTTTTCTGTGGAAACTTGTATCATTGCAGCTGATGGGACTGATGTCTAATAAGGCAGAGATCCAGCTTCAATGCTGATAACTATATGGGATTCTGTGAATGCATTTCCTTTTAAATATGTTTGGTGGTGAAGATACCTACCTGCACTAGAGGGTTTTTCCATTGTGTTCCCATTAGGATCAAGCACGACTCCCTTTGCACAATTTAGAAATAAGTCTCTGAATTAATGTTGAAGGATTATACAGTAGGCTATAGCCTTTCATAATAATCATAGCTCAACACCACCACTGCTTCTCACTTAACAGTTGCCATTCAAATGATTTCTTCTCTTTTAAACAGACTCTGCACTGACTCATATTCATCTTGAGTTAAATTCTGTGGTGTCTTATGGATTTCTTTTTGCTTTTATCTGTTTTCTAGATATTTAGGACCCTCCATAACTGCTTTAAAGCACAACTTTGAGGGTCTTCAACATCAAGTCATTAACAAGAGTTCCCACAAAAGTGTTGATGGGAAAAGTCTTTTTTTTCACTGTCAACAGCAGTATAAACTTGTTACCTGGAAAACATGTTCCATCTCCTTCCTAATCCCTTCGGGGATCCAAATGATTGTCTCCAGTGGCTTAATATTACTGGTTATAATAGACATTTCTACTTGGATCTTTTCCAAGCCAGTAGCAAATTTTTACAACGCTCATTAAGAATCACTTCCCATTTTAAAGTGCACCAAATCTTCTGGGAACATTATAGGGCACAAGTGTGCCTCACATTGTCCTTGGTATTCTTCAGTTTAAATATTTCTTTGATGGAGATGAAATACTAACTTTCCCTGATCCCTTCCTGTTAGTTGTTTCCTGACCTATTTCTAAGGAACCACACATCCAAATTCTCTGCAGAGAAAAGGTCAATAAAATATGTAAAATTAAATTACAATTTTGTGCTGGGCAAACTAACTGATAATTGACAATATTACTACAATTTTAGACAATGTAGATAGAAAAAAAAAACAAAAAACTTTACAAAACACTATAAAACTATAAATACAAAACAGTCCATTTGCCCAGTAACAACATTTTGATATTTTCCATAGAAAAACAGAAAATACATACACCACTCTTAAAGGAATAAAATGCAAGTAGAAAGTTTGTTGTCTTGCCCCAATTATAAAAATCCCACAGTGCTTCTGGGAACTAAACTTGTACCTTGCTTGAACAACATTGATTAGAACCTAGAGGTCCTTTCTCAAGTTACCTTTAATTTACTGTAGAGCAGTGTTTTTCAACCTTTTCTCTCGAGGGGAACCCTTTGGTGTCATCAGATTTCTGGAGGAACCCCTACTCTGATCACTACTCTACTGGCGGAACCCCTACTCTGATCACTACTCTACTAGCGGAACCCCTACTCTGATCACTACTCTACTGGCGGAACCCCTACTCTGATCACTACTCTACTGGCGGAACCCCTACTCTGATCACTACTCTACTGGCGGAACCCCTACTCTGATCACTGTCAGATCACGGAACCCCAGTTGAAAATCACTGCTGTAGAGGTTGTCTGTTACTCATAAAACCTGTATTATTACTGTATAATATATTAAATTAATGTAGAAAGCAGTTTTAAACAGGACCTAAACCGAATGTCGAATAAAATGTCCACTATTTACTTGAAACCTAGTCCTACATTCTTAAATACAAGTGAGTTACTAATCTGCAGTATAGGAATTTTTCCTTGGACAATTTTGAAAAAAAAAAGTAAGAATTCTTTCCACATTGGAAGCATCCTCTTGATGGTGTTGTGATGGAGGAGGTTACTGGCTGAGGTTTTATATTTGTCATTTACAACTTGATTCATTTTTTTCCCCCCAACCACTCCCCTTTCTAAGTTATACAACCAGAGCTTGGATATCCCGTTGAATTTACACAGCGATCTGCAAGATAAAATACAACGGATGATGTAGTCATATGCTTCTAAGCATTTAACTTAAATTTAGAATCAAAAGGATTATCTTTCCTTACCAGGATGTTTAAAATATTTTATAGTTTATAATAAAAAGAAAAGAAACTCAGAAAGCAGTTGATAATTCCTGACTACACTCGGTTTTTTTTTAACCCAACTCGAGCCACTATTTGTTGCTTTTAAATTTGTATAAATCATTCTTTTGCTATTTTTTCCATAATAGGTGTACTGCCTATTTCCATGCTATCTCCAGCAGCATATTTGCTTTGAGGAGGGTACATATTTGGATTGCCTGTAACTTTTTTAAAGTGGACCACTCAGGTCTGCTTGATTTGTAGTAAGCAGGAGATCCTCTGACCTGAATATCATGACCCCTTGCAAATGTAATGCTCTCCGTGCCAAAAAGGTGATGTCACTACCAGTGCCGATCCCCGAAGCGCTGGCGCTGAGGAGTGACGTCATCATGCCTGCACCGGGGGGCGGAGTGGGCACACGTCAGGGGAGGAGAACTCCCCTGTGAGCGAGTGTTCCTTTAGCGCAGGCTGTGGATCCGTTCTGAAAACTGTCGGATCAGGTCCGCGGCCTGTACTGAAGGAAGATTAGGTGATGGCTCGTGTGCCATAGGTTCGCCATCCCTGCTCTAACATTTTTAGCATTCAACTTAGAAAGCTTAAAATAGGTGTGAAAAAGTACTGAGTGCTCAATGGATAGAATTGTTATCTTACAATAAGCAATTATTATATGTGTTCGATTGTACCTCAAGTATCATTTGCCAGGAGTTTGTGTGTCATCTACTTGCCTATAAAAAAAGCATATTACTAGGTTAATCAAATATGACTAAAAAAGGAATAATATACAATGTATGTGGAATAGAACATCTATGCAACTATTTGTTCACGGCACTAGTATCACATAGCCTATTTCACATGCCTCAATTTCACTTGATTTACATTGTATTTCCAGTGACAATAAATATCTATTCTATTCTATTCTATCTATATAAATACAAATTTAAATGTTTGTTCGTTCAAAATCTTAAATCTCCAAAAGTTCTTCACAATTGCTTTAAAATTTTGACACAACGTTGCATTCAAATACATGCGTGTTTTTATATACAGCTTGGTGCCTTCTCTCTAAGTGCCTAATTTTTAAGTGTCACTGAAGAATTACAACAGAATGATTGTCTACTGTATACTTGGATAATATTTGGATAATTGGATCCATATCTTC
>WMED01025147.1:0-11080 GCA_019650415.1 Pipa parva | reverse complement strand
CACATATATATATATATATATATATATATATATATATATATATATAGTAAACCAGGATCTGTGAGCTATGAAAAAAACAGGCACTCTAGTCCAAAGGTAAAACCAAAATGGAATAGGAAACACCTGCGCTTTATGGTAATATGCACAACCTTAATTCAGTAGTTTCTGTCCTAGATCAGCAGCTTGCTTCTCCGTTGCATCAGATCCATCTGAGTAAAACAAAAATAGCAGGCCAGTTTATTTATCAGCACTGGTGCAAAGTACAGAAACAAATCACACAGCTTTCCTCAGCAAAAATAAAACAGGCTATTCTTCAGCTTATACAATACAGTCTTTAGTAACATAGTTTATAAAGCTGAAAAAGACACAAATAATATACAGTATGTTGCCATATACAGTATTTACCAAACGCTCAATCCTTGTTCCATATCCATATGCAGGGTGCTCCGGAGCGGCGGACGTCTTGTATAGGCATAGAAAAGGAAATTAGATCTCCAGCACTCCTTGATAATGTTAAAACATCTTTATTGTAGCCACATCGGCAAAAAGTTTAAAAAAGCATAAAAACAGCTACCGCCTATGCGTTTCGAGCGTGGCTCTTAATCATGGCTCAACTGTATCTTAAAATGCACACACTTATATAGTGTACATGTACAAGTCTATTCAGTTCAGCCTATTTTCCTGCAATGTTGATTCAGAGGAAGGCAAAAAACCCATGAAGCAAGAGCCAATTATACTCATATTAGGGGAAAAGGTTCCTTCCCAACTCCAAATATGGCAATCAGAATAATTCCCTGGATCAAGATCCCACCTTCAGTTATCCATTACCCACAACTTATAATGTTCTTACACTGAAGGATCAGAATAACTCCCTGGATCAAGATCCCACCTTCAGTTATCCATAACTTATAATGTTCTTACACTGAAGGAAAGCATCCAATCCAGTTTTTAACTCTTTAATGGATTTAACCATAACAACTTCTTTATGCAGAGAGTTCCATAACCTCACTGTTCTTACAGTAAAAAATCCCCTTCTATGTAGATGCAGAAACTTTCTTTCCTGTAAACGTAGAGGAAAAATTTAAATTTATGGAAACAAAATAGTTTTTTTCCATCCTCCCCTAGCTACTTAAATCCCCAGATTCCTCCTAGTAAAATACCCACATTCTTCAAGGATTTTTGAAAAATGTTTTCTGCAGCCTGCCAGTATGCCAACAATTGTATATAAGAAAATATATAAATGTGCCAGTACGCCCCAGTATAGCCTCTGGTTGCCCCAATATATCCTACTATTGACCCAGTAAAGCCTCCGATCCAAATTACCTCAGTTATTCACAGCATGCCCCAGTAAAAGCACCATATTTTCCTCAGGTTTGCCAATGATTTTATATATAAACAAAATGTTCTCCATAAAAGTTCTTGTCAAGTCTTCCCTATCCCATAACCCCTGTGATACCCCTTGATCTCCATAATACTACCCAGATCTTGGTTATATTTGATTTATTTGATTGCCTGTATTATGACTGTATCACTGCTACCTAAATCAGCTGCCTGTGACTGTACTGTAAAATTTCCTATTCTGCAAGACACAAACCCCTTTTGTATTTTTTCAATTATCTACATGCTAAAATCACCTCAAACTTGTAACACATTGCTGCACCCCTAACAAACCCACCCCATATACAAATACAAATCCCTACCCTGTTACACCCCCTGAACACACATAATATAACATTTTACATTTTTGTTTGTTCCTTGTAAATATTTGATTATTGTTTACTTATTGATTATTTTTCATTCTGTTCATACCATGCACCATTTTCAGGCACTGTACAGCAAAGGTGGTGCAGCTTACAGGAGGAAGATGGACTCCCATACCTAGTGCTCCTTGCTTTGCATTCAGGGACAGAGCACATTAATATTGTGCCCATTACTCTGTAGGTAGCTATGTTCGCACAGACGTAGGTAAGGCAGGGACACCAATATTGGACATTTGTTTATTTATAACTGCTCTTCTTCACATAACCTTTGAAATTACTCGGAATCCAAATAGTCCATCACAATAGTTTTGTGTGAACTGACTGAAGTGAAATAGTGGTAACATTTAGGACAGCGGTGGCAACCCTATGACACGTGTGTCACCGCTACTATCCTCAATCCCACCCTGCAAGTGAGTGCCCCTTCAGTGTAGGTCATGGATCCGACCTGACTGTTTTCAGGTCAGATCCACATCCTACTCTGAAGGGGAGCTTGCTAGCTGATAAGATAGCCATGGCAGAGCTCTTCTCTGATGCAGGTGCAGTGATGTCACTCATCAGTGCATGCACTTCTGAAGGAAGGCGCTGGTGAGAGATGTTACTTTTTGGCTGAAAAGGTTCACCACAACTGATTTATAGGTGTTATTGACTAAAGTGAGAATTCAACTGTCGAAGTGAATTCTCATAATTTCAGGTTGTTATTTGCTATTCTCTACTTCTTATTGACTAAACAGGGGATTCCCATTGTGATGTTGCAACTGCAATAATAGTAAAGTCATCATGACCGTGACAATATTCCCATAATGAAGTCATGACATTAGCCATCTATTGGGTAGTTTGCAACCTTCGTTAGCTGGCAAATTCACACCTTTACGTTGCAGTTCGGTCACAAACCACTTATTGTGTGACTTTCACTTTCTGGCTTTTTTCTCATCACAGAAAAAAATCTGTTTAGTTTTATGCAGTGATTCTCCCAGCAACTTACCAGTAGTCCCTGTTGACAGTTTAAGCTACCCCATAATATATATATATTGTTTAGGGAACTCTTGTTAAAGGAGAACTTCAAGCTCGTTAGGTCCTGGGGTGATTCTTGAGGGAGGAAATACATACCAATTCAGCATTTTATGCTCCAGAGCTGCCTCTAACTTGCCAATTTCATATTCTTTTGCCAGGTGCTGTGATCCTCTTCACTTACTGTTCCTGTGTGTTTCATGGAGTAGAGCAGTAGCAGTTTTATTTACATCAGGAAACTGCTTAACAATCCCCCTTAAGAATGACTTCACCTGGTCCTAATGAGCTGGAATTCTCCTTTAAGCATTCTAATTGCTTGGCAGATAACTGGCATGACAAAATGTATTTTGTTTAGTTATTATTAGCATGAAAAATAGCAAGACGGTTTATTGTGGTCCCATTGAAATCAAGGAGAGGCTTGACTTCAAAACGGCTTGTCTGCCTTTCTGCTAAAGTCAAGAGGCTGAATGACCTTGCTGCATGCATTTTCTCACTATTTTATAATTAGTTCATTGGTTGAGCAACTGGAACTAGAACATCATATGGGCATGTAACAAAAATGCTTTCAAAATATGTTGTCATGGTTTGTTGTCATTATTGCACCTATTGTAGGATATAAAATGCAAACCTTTGTGCAACAAAATGTACATGTTCTCTATTATACATCTATTATAAAGATAGCATGTACTATACTATGAGTGAATACTTAAAAAATCCTTTAACACACATTCATGATTCTTTTCCCTTTTCAGTTTTACATTTTTCGATCTGTAAAGATGGAGTTTTGCCCTTTTGGAATGAAATAGTGGAATCCCAAAGTGTCTATTTGTGCACTAATGAAAAATTTTTAGAAACACTGAAATTGCATTATGGTGAGCAAGTAAATGCGGTACAACCAGGACTATCAGATGCAGGTAATTATTAGATGTTTGAAAAATTCGTTCTTAACCACTAAAACATATTTATGCTGTCATATAGACTGCGTTTTATAAGGGTGTGTTTTTATGTCATGAATCCTTAGTGTTTAAATTATGCATGGTAAATGCATAGTAATTTTATATGACTTTATGTATTTACCAGTCAGATTTATGTTCTTTTATTTACTTCTTACATAAGGTGGTCAGGGATCTTGTAGCAATGCATAACATTTAAATATGCAGCAATGAAGAATAGGTAAAATTAGGTAATCTGGGCATATATTGTTTTAACAAACCCCTGGTTCACAATTGGATCCAGTTATATATATATATGTAGCGCTATTTTTACTACCAGTGTGAATTTCTTTCAGGCGTGAGTTCCCAGTAATATATATGGGGACAGCATTTAGTAAATAATAACATAGTAATATAGTTTATAAAGCTGAAGAAAGACACAAGTCATCCAGTTCTGCATATTTACCTGCAAAGTTAACAACAATAATTCTGGGAGCCAGGAGTTCTTGTGAACATGAATTAAAGTAGTTTATTTGTAACTGGTCATAATACAAGGAAAAGACAGAATGAGTACACTGTAAAAAATAAATATAGGAATGGTAAACACAGGTACACTGCTGTGGACCAAAAGACTTAAAGCAATCAAAAAAAATTGTTTAAGTGAGGTTTCCCCTAAACATATAGGAAATGCTTGCGATTTAGTTGTATTGATTTTGTGGTATGATAGTTTAATGAAATATTTTAGGGTGTCCATTAGTGAAGGAAGGCTAGTAGATAGATTTAGTTTATGTTCTTTGCTGTGAATGGATATGCCATGTATTTCTCTGTTCTGCTGTATTGCTTGTGCTAAGAATTCTATAACTAGATCAAAATTCTGCAAGAAGAGCCGGCAACCCAGCCTTGCGTCATTTGAGAGGGGAAAAGGGTGTGATGTGAGGCTTTCCACTCTCACTGTCACTGTGGGTTGTGTATAAAGTTCTGAGACTGGTTCTCTGTATCTAAGAAGAGTAATATTGTGGGTTTGTTTTGTTGGTATGATATTTGGTGTTACTTATAGTTTCTTAATTAAGCTCACCTGATATGAGTCCACTTGAAGTGGGAGGTATTATTGTGACCTGGTTGCAACTTGTGCTTTCTTTTGTAGATTTTGTTTGACATATTTGTTATTTGGAGTGAAGGGTGGACTCCTTTGAAGAAAGCTGCACTTTGCTGGACATCACAAGATTTGAACTTTTGTTTCTTTGAATTTATTGATTTATATTATTATTATCTTTTATCTTAGTGCTGTTTGGTTGTTTCTGTTGTTTCACTTTATTTTTCTTTGTTTGTGTTGCCAAAGTGTAGGTATATTGGAGCATAATCTGAGCATATATTTTTGCCGATTGAGGAGCTTGTTACTTGTTGCAGTGTGTGAATGTCTGTTAACCAGTAGCCAATCCATGAGTACTCTGAATGGACTGTTGAGTAAAAAAAGAGTAATCTTTGGATTGAGGGTTCTGAGTTCTCCAGATATTGTATAGTTCATTCTCTTTCAGCATTTTAGTAAGTGAGTTGGATAGTGGGTGTTTCCTATGTAGGTATGATTTTGACTTTTGTGTTGTGGCTAGTGTGGCATGTGTTGTGGCTAGTGTGGCATGTATTGTGGTGTCATATTTCACTGAAGTGGGGATATTGAAATCTCTGCCTATTAGTATTTTCCCTTTCTTTACTGCTATAACATTGGTCATTATTCTGTTTACAAATGATAATTGAGCAGTGTTAGGAGTGAAAATGTTGAGGAGAGTGAACATTATCTCAATTATTGTGTATCAGATAATAAGGTATCTTCCGTTTGGATCTGTGTATGTTTCTTGTATTTTGGTGTGTAAGGATGCAATGATTAGTATAACTACATCTCTGTTTTTTTTTTTTTGATGATGTGGCTGCTGTTAGAATGGGTGTGTATTTGTGATAAGAGGCAGTTCTTTTTTTGCGCCAGTACGCGGTGGGTTCTGAGCACTGTTGTAATTAGTCAAAATTTTCTTCTCCTTTCTAGTGTGGCTGGGGAGAGATCTGTGAATATGGTGATTCCTGTGTATGGTGGTGGTATTTTTTTGGTGGTTCTGTATGCCCATTATATGAGTTCTTTGGTTTGGTAGAAGTGAAGTCAGAGGATGGTGTCTCTTGGAGCTTCTTTTGGTGCCATTTTAGCTTTGGTTAAGTGGTGTACTCTGTCTATTGTGAGTTTGAGATCCTCTAATTTGGGTACGAGTACTCTGAAGTAGTTGGTGATATAGGGCCTGAGGTCTTCTTGTCGCAGTTCCTCTGGTATTCCTCTTAGTTGCAGGTTATTCCGGTGGGATCTGTCCTCTTGGTCTGAGGTAGTTGGACTTCCTTCTCAAGTGTATAGTGGAGGTTGATTAGCTCATTGTGTGAGGGCATGAGTTTTTCCAATTTTTCTCAAGATGTGTGGTTCTTGTTGTTATATTTTTCATCTCCTTTTTAGTGACAGCATGGCTTGGGAAATGTCCAATTGTATTTAGGTTTGTAATGTGGATAGCATTGCTTGTAGCTCTGTGGATGTAGGAGGGCTGTCTGTTTGCTTTCTTGGTGATAGTTGTCTGGTGTGCCCCATGGTCGGTGTTATTTTGTGTCTGACATCGGGTCATTTCCATCTAGATTGCTATCCTATGGTGGTTGAGGACTGTAGAATGTAGTAAATTTAAGTTGGTCTTTAAGTTGGGACACTAAACAAATTGTGAATAAAAACTGAATGCAATGATGTGGAGATGGCAAATGTCAATATTTTATTCGTTATAGAACATAGATGACAGATCAAAAGTTTAATCTGAGTAAATGTTACATTTTAAAGAAAAATATGTTGATTCAAAATTTCACACCATCAACAAATCCCAAAAAAGTTGGGACAAGTAGCAATAAGTGGATAGAAAAAGGAAATTGAGCATATAATGAGCAGCTGGAAGACCAATTAACAATAATTAGGTCAATTGACAACATGATTGGATAGAAAAAGAGTTTCTCAGATTGTCAGTGTCTCTCTGAAGCCAAGATGGTAAGAGGATCACCAATTCCACCATTGTTGCGCAGAAAGATAGTGCAGCAATACTAGAATGGTGTTACACAGCGCAAAATAGCAAAGACTTTTAAGTTATCATCATCAACCATGCATAAAATCATCAAAAGATTCAGAGAATCTGGTACAATTGCTGTGCGTAAGGGTCAAGGTCATAAAACTCTACTGGATGCTCGTGATCTCTGGGCCCTTAAACGTCACTGCACCTCAAACAGGTATGCCACTGTCAAGGAAATAACAGAACGGGCTGAGGAATACTTTCAGAAAGCATTGTCAGTGAACACAATCCACCGTGCCATCTGCCATTGCCAGCTGAAACTCTACAGTGCAAAGAGGAAGCAAGCTCCACATGCAAGCTCCACAAGCTCAGACGTTTGCACTGGGCCAGGGTCTTTTAAAATGGAGTGTGGCAAAATGGAAAACTGTTCTGTGGTTAGATGAGCCACGATTTGAAGTTCTTTATGGAACACTGGGACGCCATGTCATCCAGACCAGAGAGGACAAGGATAACCCAAGTTGTTATCAACGCTCCATTCAGAAGCCTGCATCACTGATGCATGAGTGTTTGTGGCATGGGCAGCTTGCATGTCTCGAAAAGGCACCATTAATGCAGAGAACTATGATCAGTTTCTAGAACAACATAGACTCTCATCTAGACGTCACCTCTTTCGGGAAAGACCGTGCATTTTTCAACAAGTTAATGTCAGACCACATTCTGCAGCAATCACAACATCGTGGCTATGTAGGAGAAGGATCCAGGTACTGAAATGGCCAGCCTGCAGTCCAGATCTTTCACCTATATAGAACATTTGGCACATCATAAAGAGGAAGGTGCGAGAAAGAAGGCCCAAGATGATTGAACAGTTAGAGGCCTGTATTAGACATGAATGGGAGAGCATTCCTATTTCTAAACTTGAGAAATTGGTCTCCTCTGTGCCCAGACGTCTGTTGAGTGTTGTATGAAGAAGGAGGATACCACACAGTGGTAAAAAATGGCCTTGTCCCAAATTTTTTGGGATTTGTTGACGCCATGAAATTTTGAAACAACATATTTTTCCTGATTTGTGTTCTATTCTGAATAAAATATTAGATGTTGGCACCTCCACATCATTGCATTCAGTTTTTATTCATAATTTGTTTAGTGTCCCAACTTTTTTGGAATCCAGTTTGTATGTTTTTTGCCCATTTTTAGCAGTTAGGCTATTCTCTGTGATTGTCCTGTCTTTTAAAATGGAGTATGGCAAAATGGAAGACTGTTATGTGGTCAGATGAGTCACGATTTGAAGTTCTTTATGGAACACTGGGACGCCATGTCATCTGGACCAGAGAAGACAAGGATAATTATTAATTATTAATAAACTATGTTACTATGTTAATAATTATTAATGTTCTAATTATAGCCTATAGTCTCTTTGGCGGAGGTGCACAGTGCTGTTTGTGTCTGTTACTACTCCATGTGCGTTTTCTTCTCTTTCTTTTTCTTATCCTTTTTCCACCCTTCTCTTGGTTTCCTCCTTCCTCTTTTCCTTTTCATTTCCGGTTTCTCTCTCTCTTTTGGTGCTTCTCCCTGTCCTGGTGTTGGATTAGGTCGAGATATGACTTGCGTTTGTGTCAAGTGGGAGGGGGGTTTCATCTCTTTTGTTTAGTTTTTGTCGAGTTGATGTTGTCTCATCTACTGTCACCTGGGGTGCAGTGGCAACTCCGTTGAGTGCTCTGTCATCTCTTTATTGCTTGTGCTGGTGGTTGGTGATAACTGTGTCAGGCCTGTCTCAGGTCACTCTGGCCATGAGGGTCTTGATGTCTGGCTGTGGCCTGGCACGCTATCTGATTGAGAAGTGGGTAGTGTTTGTTGATGGTGGGTCCACTGAGCTCCCAGGGTCCTTTCTGTTTGTGTCCTTCCCGTTTCTGGTTACCTCTGGACTGTTCAGATGGAATTTAGTTTGCTTGTTTTATCTGGTCTCTTAGTGTATGTGTCAGATTCTTATGGTGGTTGTTGGCCTTGCCCTCTGTACAACAGATTTTATTGATGTAGTCATTATGCAATATTTGGGCAGACAAATGTAAGCTGTCTTTTTTCCAAACCTAGGTCATCAGGGGCATATAAATAATGGTTGAGAGTTGTTTAGGCCTTGTGGGGAAAATTTCTTGTATTGGGTCTGAAGTCTGAGGTTCTCTTTACTGACAGGTAGTTGTGCTGGGCCCAAAATGGCTGCTTTCCTCCCCCCTCCTGAGCTGACTCAGTAATTGTCTGTAACATTCTGAGAGTATGGAGAAGATTCAACCCTCCCCATTACTCCAAGCTGCTGGTGTTGTCTGGTTCCCAGAAAGTAACTGGTGTCTGAGTTTCTGGCTTGGTCCAGTCTACTCCTTAAATGCTTGGCTCTTTAGTTACTCGACTCTGACACTCTGCTTATTGCTTGGCAGGATGCCTGGGGGGCAGTGATGTTAATTGCTGTGTCCTCCTCTATCCCCTTGTCATGCTCACTGCCCTAATCTTTTCGCTGCTTTGGATCCTGGTTTGTTGTGGATCATGATTTCTTTATATAATCATGGAGTAGAACCAGGCTCTAGCCTGTCTTGAGCAGTTGAAATCTTTTCCTCTCTGATGCTGTGGCATGTCTCCCCTGTCTTTTGGTAGCTCTTTCAAGCTTTTTATAGCCTCCATTCCCCAGGGCCAGGCAAAGGTTTTTTTGGTGCCCTAGGTGGAGTAATGAAAATGTGCCCCTTCATTCCTTGACGATCAAAACACTCCCCCACCTGCACCACTTAGTAGACTAGTAGCGCTTCTATGCAGAGGTGGCACGATGATCTGATTCTTATCCTCTGTGAACTGTTCATGTCTCAGAGCTCAGGTGATTAAAATCAGATCATCACCACATCTGCATAGAAGCACTAGCAGAGTTCAGGTGTCATACTCCACAGCACTTCTTGTAGGATGTCATCCTAAAGCGCTTTCCCCTCCCCTGGACCTGCATAATCCCCAATTTGTAAAGGTACTATTTTTTCCCTTTCCCCATCCCTGCTGTTTTCCTTCCCCACTTGCCCCCTCCATGCTTCTTTTCTTCTTCTCTTGCCCTCTTCCCTGCTGATTTCCTTTCCCTTTATCACCCTTTCAGTCTAACCAACACATCTGGGTGGAAATGGCATTTTTTCTTCAACTGTATCACACTAGGGTAAATACCACCTTCTCTCCATTTTTGTCTTTTATTCAGAGCTTCCACAGCATCTCTGTCTCATCAGAGAATTTCTTTTATCAAGTCTCCTTAAAGGTATTCCAGCAAATTACCTTTGTGGTCTAAGTGCAGAAATACAAGTGACTACTTGAAAGTTTTCCTGCTTGAACTTTGATCAAGGACTAGTCCACATTATTCATTTATTGTTTATGGTTGATTTTGTACTTTTGTTTAATTTGTGGCCCTATACCATTTTGTCAGATAAGACTTTAGTTGTCTTTTTGTCACTTTTTCTATATCAACATTAATGTTTATTATTGTATTTCAGTATTCATAAGGTTGGCAGAATTAATTTTAGACTGGAAACTGCCAAAAAGAATTCGATCAACTTACGAGGAACATCTGACAGTCTTTCAGTATTGGAGCCATTTTGAACATACCAATGTTACTACATTGGAGTCCTATATTATGGATCTGGCTAAAGAAGGTACCCAAAGTCCCCTTTTGATGAATTAGACATCTAACTTAGTATAAATAAGAACATTTTTAAGGCTCTGAAGCAATTTTTATATTTTCTTTGTCAAGAACAACAAAAACGTGTTGAGAATTTTTCTGTACTGTTTGTTAATAGCATTGTGTAATAAATAGCAGAAAAAATGTAAGCATGACTTCTACCAAAATATTTACTTTGTTAAAGAAAACACACTATACTGTAACTTAGAGAAAAACCAAACAAAACATTTGGCAAACAGTATGGCGCCAATCAAAATAAAGCAATCCAATAATCTCCAAACATGAATAATAAATTAAAAAACAAAAATGAAAAAGTCCAATGGAAACCAATGTGTGCGCTTCCACTCAAAGGTGACCTTCTCAATTACCCTTCAAACAAGAAGTATACTGTACAAGATGATCCTCTTCAATCAAATCGGACCTGAGGAAGCGCATAGCAAAAAAAAAAAAAAAAAAAGGAAAAGAAAAGGGAGGAAATAATCATCCCTAGTGTAATAAGTTTTTGATCAAACACCCCAAACGTGATAAAGGATGTGTGTAAATAAATTTATAAAAAACGGAAACCAGAAAAAAATAAGGTGAGTTGTAACATAGTAACAAAGTTTATAAGGCTGAAAAAAT
>WMED01025144.1:0-11081 GCA_019650415.1 Pipa parva | reverse complement strand
CATGTCAGTTTTTCCGAAGTGAGGCGAACACTACGCGCCTCACTTCAGAGCTTCCTGAATTCCCCCCTAAATAAATTACTAAATTTAGGCCTGCTCATTATATTTGTACAATGCTGGCAGGGTATGAGGTTTCCTTGCAAACTTAAAAAGGGGAACTAAAGCTTTTTTTTATCTAGGGGTGATTCTTATATTCTACTTGGCTGTCACTATTAAGCTGTGTGAAGCTCTTGGATCCTCTTCACTTCCTGTTTAAACTCACTGAAGTGAGCATGCCCAGAATCTGAATTTTGATTTCAAACT
The DNA here is from genome assembly GCA_019650415.1 of Pipa parva. Lineage (NCBI taxonomy): Eukaryota > Metazoa > Chordata > Amphibia > Anura > Pipidae > Pipa > Pipa parva. The sequence goes on along the minus strand of WMED01025144.1, from coordinate 10,781 downwards.
GCTTATGAACATGCTATCCTCAATGGGCTTGAACAGCAAGTAGGAAGGGAAGAGGATTGTAGAAGAGGTCAGCTTGATAGGTAAACATCTACCTAATTGGTAAGCATCTACCACTTTCCCCCTTAAGAATCCCCCCTAGATAATATGAATTTTAGTTCCCCTTTAATGCAAATCAAACTTGCACATACTGGTATATTATCATTGATGAGAAACATTATTGAAAAGTAAACTATAAAACTTATTGGCAGTTTACATACTCGGGCCAGATTAACAGTTGGATAGATATGCAATTAAACATAAATTACTTTAATGGATTAATTCATTTTAACTCAGAACCTTGGGTTTTGTAGCTATCATAAATAAATCATTAAAAATATAGAATATTATGGTATTTTATCTATTAAAAGTTTCTAGATGGCAGGCACATTATAAAGTAGCTCTGTGTACTATAGGTTCGTCAACTAGGCCTGGTCAGAAGAAGCAGTTACAATGCTGTTTAGAAGCAATTTCCTCCAGAAAAATGTACACCACAGGTTCTTCATTGGTTTTAATAAAAGATGTGTATTTTTTTTATCTAGAATTAAACAGTAGATTACTGAAACCTTCAAACAATAGGTAGCAGAATCAAAGAATAACATAACTAAGCCTTTTCATTCCATATTCCAAGGACCCACAAGAAGGGCACACTTTACAAGAGACATAATCAGGATGTCCGCCTACGCATTCTACCCATGGAAAACTGAGGCAGTAACCCCACTCTCTTCTGGGAAATTTCTATTCTTACTTCAGGTGATACACATGATCACATGATGCTTTAACTGTGGTCTAACTAGTAAAATAGGGAGTTTAGCCCCCAGAATGTTGTCCATGTACATGCCTTCTGCCTATGGTGAACTAAACCACTAATATAATTCAACTTCAGCTCATTTTTGTCCCTCTGTCAAGCTTAACCAGGGCAAAGAGACTTTGCACATAATCTAGAAATACTAGCTACACTTTGCTCAGTGCCACCCTCAATGACATGATTCCTGGCATCATAGCAATGGTGCACCATAATCCCAAAATGTATTGTATGTAGTGCTCACCCTGCCCAACCTGTAAAGACATTAAACACCAGTTGGGTATGTTAATAAGGCTATGCTAAGTTAACTTACAGTATACAGAGGCATTCAGTTTAGTGTCTCTTTAACATAAACTCTAAACATTTATTATCAGAGTTGCCTGGAGAATTCTATAGCAGTGCTATATGGCTGGTTGGTGAAGTCTATGAGGGGACTCTATTTTTGTTAGATTTCTCTAGTATGGTGATGAACCTAGAATGCAGATTGATGGAAAGGGTTGTCATGCTGGAGATGAATAATCCCAACACATAACTTAACCCTTGGAAAAGTCCCATGGTGGAAGGTGACAGCTGCCTCTTCCTATGTGCTCCGAAGTGAAAGTAACAAATAAATAAAATAATAAACTCTACTGAAAATGTGCTAGGAAATGACAGTATTAAATACCAGTGGTTGATTCTGTTTCATTCTGATGGGTTGACAAGAGTATGGATTAAATTGTATGAGTCCATGAACATATTGCGCCATAAACTACAGGATGGTATTGGTTAGATGATGTCACAACGCACACTGGAAGGTTACAGAACGTTAAACCAGACAAATTACACATTGTAGCTCTGTATACATCTGTGAGTTTATTGTTCAGCGGGATTTCATTCTGTGACATAAGGCTAACATTGTCCTGGGAATGGTTTCTTAATTAGTAAGACAAGTTACGGTACATTGTTTTATTCTGCATCGCGCTGTGGATATCAAGAGAACAGATGATTTATGGAAAGATCTGACTCTCGCTGGATTCCTTTTATTGCACGCCCTGATCTATATGCTGATAAGCTTTCAGCAAAGCCCGTTACACATAATAGCTGGAACGTTTATAACAAGTACTTTTGAGGAAAATATTTCCTGGGAGCAGTTAAGAAATAGTAAAATGTACTTTTTCGGCCAATGTTTTCACTTCTCTGAAATAACTCCGTAATCTAAAAAAAAACCTAGAAAATGTTCTTAAAAGTCTAAACAGAAATACAATGTAGAAGCTGTAATGCTAAGCTTTGGAATGTGTGTAGCACTATTTTGATCCAGCCTGGTGTTTACATGCATCCATTCTTTAGGATTTACCTCCAGCTCACTCAGACTCCCAGGATCATATTTTGCATAATTGATGCAAAGGGCTCCGACTGCAGTAAGCAGTGCCGGCTCTGCCATTAGGCGGAGTAGGCAAATGCTAGTGGCACCGCCTGCCCAGGGGGATGCCCCTAACATTATTATTTTTCAGAGTGCTGGCCGCGGCTCAACTTTAAATCTCCCAATTGGCAACCGTGGCTGCCAATTGGGAGATCTAAAGTTGAGCCACGGCTTGACGGCAGTGTTGGAGGTAAGTGGGGGCAAGGGGGTGTGGCGCAGGGCAGGGGGGCCGCGCAGGGCGGGTTGCCTAGGGCGTCGATAAGACTAGAGCTACCTCTGGCAGTAAGTGTCAGAATTTGTCGCAAATTCGTCACATCACAGAGATTGTTGAATAAGGAGATGAATAATCCCAACACAAAGAGAAGTTGCAAATAGACGTGAATACGAACATTTATGCAACAGTTTGGACTTTGATGAATAACCCCCCACCCATGTCAAAGTGCTGATAATTAATTGCTGTATGGTATATAAATAACCTGTCCTTATATGCTGTTATCAAGCCATTTGAAACAACACTGTCTCATTGCTATATACTATAACAAGAACCTGTCCTTGTGAATTTCATTACCCAGCAATTTAAAATGATAATGTGGATTTGCAGAACATTTTATCCTGAGATGAAACATTATAAATCCCTAGAGGTTTTAGCATCGCACCTTGTTTAAGCAGCTTCAAAGTCTCCTTCCTCTTCACAATAAAGCACTCAAGGGAATAGAATAATCTTTAATAACATAATACCTAACACACAGCCATAGTTCATGAATTTCAATACTCCTGTTAGATAGTTTATTAGTCCACTCAGTCCTGGGGCTCTAAAAATAGCAGTAAGCACCCAAAAATCAGATGAGCGTGGCGCAAAAAAGGAAATTAGTAAGAATATGGTGGTTGTAACCAACCAGAGAAGTAATATAAAAGATTTATACCAGAGCACCAAGAATAATTAGGGGGTTATCCATCAAAGTCCAAATTAGCAGAATTGATTATACGAAAGGACAATGTCACCAGAAAGTCATTTTGACCCACACTATTGTCATCAAATTATAGTTGCCTTGCATAAGTGATTTGTACATTGGTTTCTATGCAACACAATTCCTAGTTCACATTGCCATTTGGTTACTATGTTTTCTCTTTTATATATTGTCTCTTTTGAGTGTACAGTTGCCTTATAGAAAAGAAGAACCCTGCCATCAGCTGTCAGGACAACTTGGAGAATTTGCACTCGGACGCATCATAAATAGCCGAATGGCCATCGCACAATCAAAGGTGCGTAGGTTTGTGTTGTGAGTTCTGTAATCTACTGTAGGCGGTTGGAAGCTAAGGCTGTCTGTTGTTGTAAAAGACACTCTTTCATCATGCAATAAGTAGCAGCAATCCATTCTCTTGTCTTATGGCGCGTTACCGAACCTGCTTTTCAGTTGTATAATGTGGGAATCTATTGTGATTAAAAAATGAATTTTATAAACAAACACATTTGAAAAGGAAAAGTGGGGTATTTATTAAAGGTTCGGACGCTGGTAAAACAGCGCCAATATATGTTGATATCACCAATACTTACGCTCGATAAAAACATTTCTTATCCTGGTTAAAAGCGTTCGCCTGGTTTAGGGTGGCAAAAACCCATAATTCCCTTTGGGATATGGTCCTGCAACGTAGCCACAGTCGTAGCTTATATTTTTCCCATTGAAAATCCTAAAATGAAAAGGAGCGGGACTCTGCAAAGTTTGCTGGTTTTAACACATTGATATTTATCGATAGCAACGTTTTTTTAATTAATTAAAAAGCAACAATCAGGTCAAAATGACGTTTATGAATTTCCCTCTACGTGTCGCAAAAACAGCTTTGCTTTTTGGGACAAACGAAAAAAAACTTGGCACATATACCTTGGAAAAAGTTCATGCCACAAGCTTCTCGTTTTAGAAAGGTATCATTTTGGAGTAGCGTAAAACCCCACCACTGAGCTTTGAACTTCTTTCACTACATGACTTATAATAAGCATTTGAAAACAATAATGTTTTGTTGTCATAGCAACCCTAAGCCACCGCAAGATATTGATCTGTTACGTCCTCGCAATTAATCAAAAAGAGATTGAGAACAGATGAGAAGTAACAGAAATGAGAGTGCTATTTACAGTATGTACCTACTTTCCTACATCATGATCAATTCAAGATTTGTCCTTTTATGAGCCGACAGCCTTTAAAAACATGGAAGCGCTGCGATATAATTACCCAGGTTCCTGAGAATTCCGCTGAGGGCAAACCATACATTGTAGGCTGAAATGGCCTGAATTCTGATGTATATTCTGTAGTTTGTTAGATACTAAGAATAATTACAAAAACAAGCAGCACCATAAGATTATTCAGTTATTTGTTTTTCAAAAAAATGTTTTTATTTATTTAAACATCAATTATTGCCAGCATGAGGATTTAGAGCCTCATTGACTAGTCTGAATAGTCGCATAGATCTGTGAATTATTGTGTATTCTCCACTTGCTCACCTGTTTGACTTTGCCACTTCAGACTGGTGAATTGGGGGGTTGATGGCAGGGCTGCAGTGTTGCGTAAGGCGACTATTCATTCAAAAGTAACAATGGTGACTGCGACTAAATGACAACATGACCTAGAGACAAGGTGACATAGAAATAGAATATTCACAGAATACAGTTAGTGGGATATGGTGAGACTGACATCATAGTAACATAGTTTATAAGGCTGAAAAAAGAGACAAGTCCATCCAGTTCAGCCTATTTTCCTGCAATGTTGATCCAGAGGAAGGCAAAAAACCCATGAGGCAAGAGCCAATTATCCTCATATTAGGGAAAAAATTCCTAATTCACTGCCCTTCACTTGTTGAATTTGTCTCACTCTACATGATTTATCATCCTACTTCTATCTGACTGACTACACATCTGACAGCGCTCACCTCTGTCTACCTGTTCGACCAGTTTTTTCTCCACTTAGTCAATATTGAGAAGTGAATTCATGACTATTTTGGCGAAGTGAATTCTACAGGTGAATTCCCACTTTAGTCAATGAGACTCTTAATGAGAGGCTAACGTTTTGGGGCTAATTCATGAAAGTGCAAATTTGACTATCATAGTAAATTCATGTACTTTTACGTTGATTCGCGCTGATGGTTATTCACTAAACAGCAGATTCCCTTGGTGAAGATACAGACTGCAATGGGTGCTACTTGAGGTGTAGTTAAGCATTATCAGCGGTATAGTAGCAGACGCATAGTGATATCAATTCACCTAAGTGACGTGAGGTCATTTGCTCTTTAAAGTAGACTCTAACCTATCATTTTTATATTAATGTTAAAATATCATTAATAGAAAGACATCGTCACCACTTCATCATATTTTTATTACCACTTTTGTTGCCGTATTAAACTTGCCTACATTACAAGTGTTAGTTGCATCTCTTTTGTATGTAACCGTATCCCTAACGCATGTTGTCACTTGGCGTTATATTTTCTTTGTCTTTTGAGTGTACGGTTGCCTTACACCAAACAGGAGCCCTGCCATCAACCCTCTCCTTCTCATTCATGACATTTTGCTATTATTTTCCTTTCTTCTCTATATATTCTTTAAGTGCTATAGCTAGACCATTGTACTTGGCACACATAGAGGTGTCATTTCATGTCTGTTCAGCACTTTTCCAATGTCAGGAGCCCTTCAAACTCTGCGAAGTGGCAAATTCCTTAGCGACTGTTTGTTACTAACACACGTCCGTCATGCCTAGGGTTGTACATATTGTACTTATGTCCCATGATTCTCTCTCCCTGGTAGAAACAGTTACTTGATTTGAGAAAGGGTTTGGCGGGCTTTGGTTTAAAAAAAAAAAAAAAAAAGACAACATCAAATTATATAAAGAGCAGTAGCAAAAACAGAAAACTTTTGTTTTGTTACAAGTGTTTACATTTCACTCAGAATACTGAACCATCTCTTGTACAGATAAAAAGGGTCTCCAGAAACCAGGAGCTCATAACTTCTAGCAACCAATAAGAAGTTGTCTTTTATTATTCTCGCTTCCTTAAACCATAGAATGTTGACTGCTGATTGGTTGAAATGGGTTACTAGTCTTCTGTAAACGATTGCCCCTGTTGATGAATTCCCCTGAGTGTGTCCACACAGAGCTAGTTTGAGTGTACTAGCTGCTCCCAAGGTGTTCCTTAGAATAACAGAACATTAAATTTGGGACAGTTGAGTTTTCTCTTCTTCTAAGAAGTGTGTAGGGGCAGTGTAAGCCTACTGACAAGCCTCTCTATTAGTCCAAGCTGACGTCACTTCCTATATTGCAGTGCTCATAGTCCTAGAGCACGTTGTGATGTCATTACATCAGGGTGAACTCTAATATAAAGGGGCTGCACTCACCTATGGTTTTCTCCTAACCATTTGCAGTATGTTTTATTATTGAAATATTGATATTTTAATTTGGCTTTGTGCTAATACTAATTCCATCTCCCAAAAGTCAATTTTTACCTCCTTTAAGCAACCCACAGTGGTATGGATTCAGGATAATAGGGACATATGTTTTATCCAATTTAAAGTCTTATTGTACAAATGTCAATGGGGTTTTTTTGCTTAGCATTGGGCAGTAAAGATTACACAGGGCACCATAAGTTCATCAGAGGAGAATTTTTGGAGCTAGGTTTCATGATGTTCATAGTATCTATACAGTACAGGTTTAAAAGGGGTTGAAATTTATCAGGAGAAGTCATACAGAGGGTCAATCATTTACAAAATTCTAGTAATCCATAGCAACCAATCAAAGGCTTCCTTTCATAATTCTTGCTCCCTTACAGAAGTGAATGATGACTGATGATTGGTTGCTATGGGTTACTAGACCTCTGTAAACAATTGCCATGTGGATGCATTTCACGTATATTTTTTTATATCTCCTCGCTGATTTATTTGTCGTTTAAGAGAAATAAACTGTAATATTGTGACCTTAGCATACCCTTGGCGGAGTGAATACAATTTTGTTATAGAGCGCCATGTTCTGGCACAGCCAATGGCTATTAAGTATAACAGTAGCCTTTCTGCATTTCAAATTACCATTAAACAGTCAAGAAAAGTGTTTCACCCTAAGCACTCAGAGAAATAACAAAGAAGTCTGTGTAATGCAGCCAAGATATTATAAGAATGGAACATGAGATCCGTAGGGAAAGCCTGCCAAGTCTGGTTTATTTGGGATCTGAATTAGAAATACATCACTACCAGTCAGTAGTACACAATGAACTAAACACATATAAACAAGTCTATATTCCTGTATTATACACAATATAATTTCTTCTGGACCCACGATTCCATTAAGGATGCCCTAACCCTTATTCATCAAAGTAAAGAAAATATAGTTGAATGTCCTTTTGAGTGCCCAGTGGTGGGAATAAAGTGCTCCTCAAACATATACAGTAACAAGATTTCTAGAAAAACTCCTTCTTCAACTGCTACCCTCTTTCCAGACACACAGAGTAGCGCCCCCCCCTCCCTCCCCGAGTGTAAAACAGGATAATAACACGTTTGAAGTTAAAAATATTTCAATATGACAGATTTTTTTTCTTTTAAATACAAAGGAATTTTAAATATGGTTTTCACACTATATCGAGTTTTTCGATTGGATTTTTCAATGGAAAGGTAGCCATACTACTACCTTGAATCTGAAAACAGAAAAGCGCAAGCAAGTGCACTCTTGATCGCAATCCAAAGATGCATAAACAGTCCAAATGAAACAGCAATAATCTGGATACAATGTCCTTTTACGCTCGTAAAAGGACATTGTATCCAGATTATTGCTGTTTCATTTGGACTTTTTATGCATCTTTGCTTTGCGATCACTGCAAAATTGGTGCTTTTTAAGCCTTGGAGGTTTAACACTGCGATTGTCATATGCTTCCATTGTGAGTATGTTTTAACTTTTGTCTTATTAAAAAATAATAAATGGTATTACACTATGGAGGCATTTCTATCTCTTTTATGCTGAACGGCCATATTGATGAGGCTATGTCTGAAATGAAGTTCCATTGAGAAGTATAAAGTATTTTCTAGTGAAGATCAATCTATGTGTGTTGGGATCAATAAGTGAATTTTAATTGAACATCTGGTGAGCAGTTCACCTTATTAAATCTGTGCATCACTTTCAATTCACATGTTTTTGGAGGATATTTACAATTCCCTCGCTATCACGTTTTTTCTAAAAGAGGTGGTGAGCCTATACTTTATCAACAAATTCCTATCAGATAAAGCACTATTGGAGTGCACTTGTTTGCGCTTTTCTGTTTTCAGATTCATGTATCGCACTTCATTGAAGTTTTTGGAATCACTCCAGTTTATAAGAAGAGCAGCAGCACCCACGTTATTGGACGTTTATTACACAGTTTTTCACGTTTAATTTTTTCGAGACTTTTTTGGAATATGTATTAGCGCTGTTTGGAATAGTTGTGTTTAAAATTGCATACTACTACCTTGTTTCCCCCGAAAATAAGACCTAGTGGAATTTTTTTCCAAGCTTAGAAATATAAGACCTCCCCTGAAAATAAGACCTAGCTGCAGTGAAGTACAATAAATATACCGTACCAGTACCGTGTCCCAAAAATAAGACCTAGTGCGTCTTTAGGTGAAAAATGAATATAAAACACTGTTTTATTTTCAGGGAAACATGGTGCTCTAAATTATGGCTATCTTCCCATCGAAAAAATCCGATTGAAAAGTTTCGATCTGTAAAAATCGATCAAAGAATATCAAACGATTTTTAACAATCAAACATCCAAGATATACAGGGGATAAGGTTTTCGAGTTTAATAAATTTTGCAGCATAAGATTAGCTGTAAAGTCTATTCAAACATTCACGACTTTCACCTGTGTAAATACGTAAAATATACAAAATGTTGAAACTATGTAACAGATACACCTGTTAACTATGTAACAGATACACCTGTTAACTATGTAACAGATACACCTGTTAACTATGTAACAGATACACCTGTTAACTATGTAACAGATACACCTTTTAACTATGTAACAGATACACCTGTTAACTATGTAACAGATACACCATTTAACTATGTAACAGATACACCTGTTAACTATGTAACAGATACACCTGTTAACTATGTAATAGATACACCTGTTAACCTGTACTAACCTGTTGGCTGTACTTACCTGTGGCACATAACAGGTGGTGGCAATAACTAATTCACACTTGCAGCCAGTTGAAATGGGTTTAAGTTGACTCAACCTCTGTCCTGTGTCCTTGTGTGTACCACATTGAGAATGGAGAGAAGAAAGGAGACCAAAGAACTGTCTGAGGACTTGAGAAGCAAAATTGTGAGGAAGCATGAGCAATCTCAAGGCTACAAGTCCATCTCCAAAGACCTGAATGTTCCTGTGTCTACCATGCACAGTGTCATCAAGAAGTTTAAAGCCCATGGCACTGTGGTTAACCTCCCTAGATGTGGACGGAAAAGAAAAATTGATGAGAGATTTCAAAGAAAGATTGTGCGGATGGTGGCTAAAGAACCTTGACTAACATCCAAACAAGTTCTATCTAGCTGCCCTGCAGTCTGAGGGTACAACATAGAGTGAAAAGGGACTCTATGGTAGGATACCCAGGAAGACCCCACTTCTGACCCAGACACATAAAAAAGCCAGGCTGGAGTTTGCCAAAACTTACCTGAGAAAGCCAAAAACTTTTTAGAAGAATGTTCTCTGGTCAGATGAGACAAAAGTAGAGCTTTTTGGGAAAAGACATCAACATAAAACATCAAAGAAAAGAACATGGAGGAGGTTCCCTGATGTTTTGGGGTTGCTTTGCTGCCTCTGGCACTGGACTGCTTGACCGTGTGCATGGCATTATGAAGTCTGAAGACTACCAACAAATTTTGCAGCATAATGTAGGGCCCAGTGTGAGAAAGCTGGGTCTCCCTCAGAGGTCATGGGTCTTCCAGCAGGACAATGACACAAAACACACTTCAAAAAGCACTAGAAAATGGTTTGAGAGAAATCACTGGAGACTTCTAAAGTGGCCAGCAATGAGTTCAGACCTGAATCCCATAGAACTCCTGTGGAGAGATCTCAAAATGGCAGTTTGGAAAAGGCACCCTTCAAATCTCAGGGACCTGGAGCAATTTGCCAAAGAAGAATGGTCTAAAATTCCAGCAGAGCATTGTAAGAAACTCATTGATGGTTACCGGAAGCGGTTGTTCGCAGTTATTTTGTCTAAATGTTGTTCTACCAAGTATTAGGCTGAGGGTGCCAATACTTTTGTCTGGCCTATTTTTGGAGTTTTGTTTAAAATGACCAATGATTTGACTTTTTTTTTCATTCTCTTTTTTTGTTTTTTCATTGCAAGCAAAATAAATGAAGATATTATTACCAAAGCATTTGTGACTGCAATCATTTTCTGGAAGAAACTGAGTATTATCTGACAGAATTGCAGGGGTGCCAATACTTTTGGCTAGCACTGTACTGTATGTGTATTTTTAATCTGTATCTATCTATCTATCTATCTATCTATCTATCTATCTATCTATCTATCTATCCAT
>WMED01025143.1:0-11081 GCA_019650415.1 Pipa parva | reverse complement strand
GTCACACACAGTATCCCAGCCACACACACTGGCCAAGTCTAACTACATTATGTATAAACCCAAATAAAGTCTAAATTGAAGGTGCACCTTTCACTTACCTCTGTCGGCATTGTTGACTGTTTCTAGTGTTTGCTTCGTACACATGTCTGTACACAGGCAGGATTTCCCCTCTGACAACAGGATAGGACTTTCCACTTCTCCTGGGAACTGCTGCCTTATTGGTAAATGTCATAACATAAGTGGTGTTGTGGCTGCTTGATAAATTTGGTACAGACTTGCCTAAAGTCTGTAAAATCTGTTTCTGCAGTGCCCATGCTGCCATGGATTACAATTTGGGAACCTGATAAGTTGTAGCATTAACTATACAGCAAAGTCTCCGACCCTACCTACAAACTACGCTCAGCAAGGACAAACACTCAGCAACTTTAACGCAGCTGCACTTTCGTTTCTCCTGTGGGTTTGCAGATTCGACACAAACTGTTGTTGTATTTCTCTTTGCTTCCACTAGATGGCCAACCCAACCTTTGAACTGAAAAAAGCAAATGACTTTTCTTTTTTTGTGTGTGAATTGCTATACTGGAAAACGTTTTTCTGTAGTCCCAATTTAACAGCAGTCGAAATTCAAAAAATTTTTTAGTCAATGGACAATCATTTTCAATGATTTGTATTTGGCCTAGATGATAGATGTAATGATTACTACATAACAGAATACTGTTTAAAGGCAATTTAAAGCCCAGAATAAGTAACTTTTCAAGGTTTAGGATAAAACAAATTTTCTTATACATTGTTGTTATATTTCTCTTTTTATTTTCCTGCTATTACTCTTGAATCATTGTCATGCCATAATCTTCTCCTGGAGAAATCTTCTTCAAGGCTGGAAATTTAGTAAGATTTAAAGATTGCTACAATTGTTGCATCATGCTCTGACATGTCATTGCAAACTGTTCAGTTTTCAAGCAAATGTTGTGCTTGTTCTCTGGCAAAATTCTATCTTCTTGTCTGAATTTGCTACTTTAACAGACTCAGATGCTTGATGAATAGGCAAATTACCTGTGTATGCGCACATAAAGTGATGTGAAGTGCTCTATAAGTCTGGAACTGTCCGTAAGCTGTCAAATTCACAAAAATGCACTTTGCCAAATACTTGAATATGGCTGAGTGGCGAATTAGGGCTTTATTGACTAAAGGCTGAATAGTCATGTATAGTTCTGAAGGCCTTACTGACTAAACTCTGTCCAAATAGACACGTTGAGCTATGAATTCACATCTATTCCCCACATCCCCATGTTCTCTTATTGACGAAATTCTGCAAATTTGCAAATACACGACCAATTCAGGCTACTAGGATAACTGTGATCTTACAGGCCTCTTCGCATCATTTTACATTCACATGCACAGGTACTTCTACTATTGACTAAGCAAAGGAGCGTGCCAAACTAGCGAATGTGACTTGGTGAACCTGTTTGACATCGCCACTTAAGTTGGGTAAATTGGAGGGTTGATGGCAGGACTCCAGTGTGGCGTAAGGTGACTATTCAAAAGTGACAATGGTGACTGCAATTAAATGACAACATGATCTAGGGACAAGGTGACAAAGAAATAGAATAGTCACAGAATACAGTTAGTGGGATATAATGAGACTTTAGTAACTGCCCTTCACTTGTTGAATTTGCCTCACTCCATATGACTTCTCATCCTACTTCTATCGGCCAGACCATGCCACACTATGCATGCAACAGCAATCGCCTCTGTCTTCCTGTTCAACAAGTGTATTCTATGCTTAGTCAATAATAAGAAGTGAATTTGCATCTATTTTGATGATACAACTCAAGCGATGTGAATTTGACTGGTGAATTCACCCTTTTGTTAATAAGGCTCTAAATTCACAATTTGCATGCCATTTCCCAATGTTTGCAATCTTACGGAGCACTTTGCATCACTTTACGTGCGCATGTACAGGTACTTCAACTATCGAACAAGAGGCATTAGGGGTTATTCACTAAAGTCCGAATTGTTGCATATAGGTGCAAAGATAATCATTGTCTTTTATCAAACTTGCTATATACCAAAATCAAACTAACACATTTCAGTTTAGGGGGAGTGATACATTTTCGTGTATTAGTTATTGATATTGTCATTTGTGGGTGATCTTTTAAAGAATAACTAAATGCCAGTCTTATATTTATATCCATATTAATTAAATTATTTATTTATTTCTAACTAGTGACAATAAATATCTATTCTATTCTATAAGGACTATATAAGTTTTAATTATCTAAATATACTCACAGATCATCCTACTGCACCACCTAAAAGCTGGGCAGTCTGCTATTGTGCCACCAGTGCAAGCATGCGCAGAAGCACTTTTACAATCCAACTGCTTTTCTGTGCATGCCTGAACCAATCCAGAAAGTGAGAATGAGCTCACAATCACCAGTAGAAGATCAATATCTACTATCAACTGCCTCCACATTGCACAGCAGTATAATATAATAGTATTTGACACTTAAACAGCCCTTAAGGGCTACAATTCTTTAATGAACATAACATGTCCCGTGCAGTGTAGTAATGATGAATGATTTGCCAAACATCTTTTTTAACTAAATGAGGAGAATAAGAGAAGTTTTGGGGGAGCTCCCCATAAGTATGTTGAAGCAGATATCCTTCCTGCTGTACAAGATGTACACTGTAGCTCAGATTCTTTTGAGAATGGATCCTACGCATAATGATTGGGTGGCAGTATGCCAAGTTTGAGGGTAGAAGTGCAAAAACAAAAACATTAGTTAAAAACAGTGGAACAAGCTTTATTTTGTTGAAGGAATTTAAGTGGGACAGCAATAGCAATTTTCATCTTATGTACTTATGCCCCACTATATAGTCCTATGTGATGATCGAGGCCAAATTTTCTGAATCAACATTCTCCACGCTTTCCTATATTTGACTGCTTCTTTCAGTTCTTTCATGGGCATATTTGTGTCAGCCTTGATTGTGTCTATCCTGCATGTTATCTGGCCTCCTCTTCTTCTTGTCCCACTGACTATGCTGAGCATTAATGTTGTTTCCAGAGAATTAGCTTGTATGATGTGTTCAAAGTATGAGAACCGTTGCTTGGTGATTTTACCTTCTAATAATGTTTTTGTTTTGACACGTTCTAGGATCATCTTGTTTGTGACCATTGATGTCCATGCTATGTGCATCATTTGTCTCCCACACCATAGTTTGAAGATGTCAATTTTTTTTCTGTCTGCTTTCTTGAGTGTCCAGCTTTCACATGCATATGTGGAGATCATGAAAATGACTGCATTGACCATACGGATCTTTGTTGTAATGCTAATATCTTTGCTCTTCCATATATTTGCCATTCCTTGCATTGCATTGTGGCCAAATACAATTCTTCTTCTGATTTCTGCCCGATTCGCCGCTATGGTCGATCTTGGATCCAAGGAAGAGGAAATCTTTGACGGATTACATTTTTTCATTGTTAAGTGGACTGTATCATTGCTTGCTGCTGTCATTACCTTTGTTTTCTTGATATTGAGGTACAGGCCCATGTGATCACTTTCTTCTTTGGCTCTTTGAACCAAATATTCCAGGTCCTTTTTACTTTCCGCAATCAAAGTAGCATTGTCAGCATATCGGATGTTGTGTATGTTTCTACCACCGATTTTCACTCCGATTGGTGATATGTCCAGATTGCATCGTCTCATGATTGTTTCGGCATACAAATTAAACAGGTAAGGTGATAGAGTGCAGCCTTGTCTAACACGAACAGCCCGTGTTGCCAAATGTTGTCCTGACTGTGGCTTCTTGATTAATGTAGAGCGATCTTATAAATTCTTCCAGATGCTTTGGGATGCCCATTTGTTTCAGACATTCACATTGCTTGTCATGTTCACTGCAGTCAATGCTTTTCTGAAGTCAATGAAGGGCCCCTACTGTTCAACTGACTACCCTGGACTATGCAAGAAACTGCAGCTGATGTCTTTTGCTTTTTAGGTAATGGAGTCTGCTGCTTAGTGAATAAGGAGTAGCAAACTTGCAACTATTTCAGTGCAGCGAATTGAAGTAATTACATTTTAACATTTGAATTTGTGGTTTAATGCATAAGCCCCAAAGAATGCAAACCACAATAATGTTGATGAAAACTGGACATTGTAATAAACAGAAAACTAATTTAGTGTTTTAAAAAGCTTATTAGTATGTCTGGAAAGGGTTATTATGGAATGACTTGGAACATTCAACCACTGGCTCTTGTTAAAGGGGTAGTCCTATTGCAGAATGAATAGTACAGAATTTGTATGAAATATGCTCAGTTTTTTGTATTATCCCAAAACGCTTTCATTCCCAATATAAAACTATGTACCAAAGAATGACTAAAAATATGACTATGATTTGAATGCCTTTGTCGCTTTTTTCTTGCTGTAACACCAGAAAAGGAAAACTATGTAGATTGACATGGTACTTATTTGAATTTGGCCTAATTGTCTTTGATTTATGTTGTCTGTTTCTCTCTCTCTCTCTCTATTGGTTGCAGGCAAATTGGGTTCTCTGGGGCACATAAGAAATATCTAATATCTAAAGCTGCATAGGAAACAACAGGACTAGAGGGAGGTTTTTGAAAAGATGACTGCAGCCGCAAAAGCCAAATATTCATTTAAGGCAATGGCCTGAATATTTCTGTGTGAAAAACAGAGAAGAAAAATCAGTTGAAATAGTTAAGCAGGTGAACAGCTCTGTGTCCTATTTCATGACATAATTTCAGAATTGCAATGTGGTGACTATCTGTATCACGTTTCTGCAGGGGGTTCAGAGAAATCAGAATATATCTTACATTAAAGCCACGAATACCTCGCTCAATATATTCACTCACAGCAGGAAGTCTAGGGATTAATCAGGGTGAATGCTGTGAATCCCATAGAAAGCTCCCTCTTTCTGCCGCACAGCTGGTGGCTAGGGATATTGCTACATGAAAGCAGCTCTGTCAGTTTCTATCATCATTACTTGTGCTGCTACATTCCAGAGAATGAATTACCCTCATTTGGTGTCTCCCCCACCATCCTTAGCTGAGTTCTCTTTTACTATGCAAACAATACTAATATACAAATGACTGCAGTTTGGGCTGATGAAAACAGGTGAGAAAAATGACATGTTTATGTTAGAATATACATGCGTATTGTGAATCCAGTGTCTGTTTTGTTTTTAAAACAAAGTTAAAACAAAAATAATTAAAATGCTCCAAATGCCTTTATCATTATTACATTACTATATATATATATATATATATATATATATATATATATATATATATATATATATATATATATATATATATATATATATATATATATATATATATATATATATATATATATATAAAAGATTTCAGCCGTCTAGTCGCAAACTTCTGGAGCTCTTCGCATCACTTTGCGTGCATGTGCGCAGGTACTTCGACTATTGGCTAAGTTGCAGAGTAAACTGAAGGAACTGCTCCAAATTCACTAGTTTTACTTTGCCTGGCACTTTGACTGGCAAATTGGGGGGTTGATGGCATGGTTCCAGTGTTGCATTAGGTGACAATGGCGACTGAACAAAGTGACAACAAGACCTAGGGACAAGATGACATAGAAATAGATTGAATAATCACAGAATACAGTTATTGGAACAGTGTGAAACTAATGTCACAGCCCTTCAATTTTTCCTCACTCCGCATGACTTCTCATCCTACTTCTATCTGCCTGACTACGCCACACTGTGCATCTGTCCACCTGTTCAACAAGTCTATTCTCCATTTAGGAGTGTGCAGCAGATCCTCTTTATTTTTTCCATATGCATCTCACACATCACATGTAATTCTCTCTTTAAGCTTCTACCCGGCTCCAGGGGGTTGCTTACCCAGGGTAGCTCTTTTTCCTGAGGAGTTCACCTACATGGGCCTCTCACAGCTCCTACTCTGTCCCATTGGAGCTACTTCCATGTGTACTTATCTCCACTCCACTCATCAGCCTTCTCTACAGCAAGACCACACCGAACCCCCCCCCTTCTGTTCTAGGGGACTTTATATCCTTTTTGGGGTGTTATTTCTCTCCTAAATGGAAATAACTATGCTGCTCTTGAGGGGAACACTCCCACCTACTCACCACTAGGTGGCGCTATTTTACCTCTCACACACAGTTATACTACATAAACCTCACATGTCCCTGACGTACTCCTTATATTATTCTAGTAAGGGTCACCACATTTTCTGTACCCCCTTACACACTCATTGTTATCTACAAGAAATACCTCAAAATATACAGAAGTAGACCCATAGAAGAATGAAAATCAATGCAGTCCTTTTGCAGGGCTGAAAGTAAGAAGTAGATGCAAATATAGATATATAGAATAAAGGGTGCTGCACTAGAATGTGCAAACCATTTTAGGCAGGATTTGTATCTAACGTTTAATAGATATATTATTAGAATAATTTAATGAAATTGCAATGAAAGACCTTCCACATGGCAAGCATTGCTTGACATGCTCACCGATGATTTAACTTGGTTATTTTATGTATTTGCCTTTAAATATAACTTTACGTCACATTAAAAAAAATCTAAAGACCTGGCCAAGAAAATAAGGATGTAATTTAATGCGTTTGAAAGATTGATTGGCCTATAACATTTGATAATGAATATCAAGGTCAGCGAGGTACAGTTTGTATTCCTTGCTATAAAACAAATTCACTGCAGTTTTACTAACTACCTACTGCTGAGAATTTGGAATAAAGGCATTAAAATCAGCCTGTGTAGAGACTTTAACATTGCACATGCCTTATCTGCAAGTCATGCTCGTTCTTTTGGACTATAATCATTCAGCTCTCTGCAGCCTGTCTTCTAATTAATTTAAGATGATGTCATCAGAGTGAAATCATTTTTCTAAAATCATATTTATCCAAGGCATTACATGCACTCTGCAGCTCCATGTAGGACAGATGCAAATAACTCCTCTGTGTTGTAATCAACATAATATGGAATTTTGTTAATTTTTTTTTTTAGAGTCTGCATAAATAAGGCTTCTTTATATACCATTCCTTTTAAGCATGCTCACAGTCATGCATGCGGTGACATTTATAGCTATTATTATATTTCAGTCTATCGTTTTGTAGCCCTTGGCATCAGGTTAAATTATTATTATTATATAATGTCTGATTGAGGAGCATCACACTATGGTGATATTTATAAAAGTTGAAAAAAATTTGACTTTGAAAAAACTCGCCAGTGAAAAATCACCAGCAAAAAGTCATATATAAAAAAAAAACTTACCAGAATAGTTATTTATTAAGCCCTTTGAGCCAAATTTTGTTGCCAAAAATACTTGCCAGATCGAAGGTGGCAAAAACCCATTATTCTCTATGGGAAATGGTTGCCAAAATTCTTCTAAGTCTCAAAATAGTCGCAATCGAAAAGACACTCCATTAGATTCACTGTAAAATGGGGTAATTTTTATGCCGTGACAATATTTGACAACTTTTTCAGTCATGAAAAGTTTTAGTTGTCACTATATAGATATAGTAGCCGGAAAAAGTTGTGACTAAGAAAGTCGCCAAAAATGCATCAAAAAGTGGCAACTGAAATCAAATATGGGCAAATAGGTTAAAAAGACTCTGATAAATATCCCTTATGCATTTAGAAGCTGGCAACAAAATGTGGGCCATAGTAATCAATGGCAACTGTGACAAAATGTATTGTAACTTTTAGCTAAAGGGCATATTTATCAGTGAATTTACATGGCAAAATGAACTCATGACAATTCCCGTCAATTGTAAGTCTGTTGTGCACATTCACTGTTTAGCATATTGGGGGTTATTCACTAAGGTGCGAATTCGACTGTCGAATTTGCAAACAGCGGATTCCCATAACAAATCTGCTACAATTTCCCCATTGTAAAATCGTGACAATTTTTCCATAATAAAGTCACGACTGAGACAATATTCTCATTATAAAGACGAGACTGCGACAGTAGCAGCCTATTGCTGTCTTTATCTGGCGAATTCGCACCTATACGCAACAATTCAGACTTTAGTGAATAACCCCCAGCATTGTCTCTATGGTGAGAAAATTTCAAAATATTTTGTCGGCAAATAGCAGCAGTTGTGTATTGCAATGCATTTGTCATAAATAGACACATTGAAGCAAAGTAGTATCTACTACAAATGGACCTGTATGAATAACGCCACCAAAAATATAATTTTCTACACTAATGGCAAAATACCGGCAATATGCATGAATTACCATAAGAAGGGCAATGTTACCATTTTGTTACGTTTGGTATTGTGGCTTGAAAATTTTCACATAAATTACAACAATTGTTGTTATATTCAGTACTAGACAATTCCTAGCTCAGATTGTCATTTATTGGCCACATTTTAAAGCCTTTCACACACTAATGTTATGTATGCAATATAACTGAACATTAGAACTGAAAAATGTATTTTGTTATGCCAGGTAAAAGGGTGCTGATAATCAGATCATTACTAAGAAAGTGCAATGTGTTTTGCTATTGATTATCATCATAGTTACTATACAGTATGTGCAACTGTATTTGAGATTTTGCTTTGCACTAATGCTGATTATTTCAACTCCAACTTCCCACTGTTGGATCAGTCCTGAATTGGACCAAAGCTTAAAACATCTCTAGCACATCTTTTGGGTAAAATTAAATGAAAAACAGTTGGCAAATTTTGAAGCACATGGGTTCCAAAGCCAAATTTGTGACTGACAGACAATGTCCACAATTATTACTATTTTTCTTAATTCTAACTATTCTCTTTGGTGATATCCTTTATCTGTGCAAATTGTATTATTTACAAAACTAAGAAATGGGGCTGCTTTTGTTTGTTTTGTGTTTGAAGGTGTGCTTGTACCTAGACTATAAAGGAGTCCTACTCATAGACTACTATGGTAATATTAATGCACCAATAGCTGAGTACATTCCATCACAAGAAAACTCAATTAGGGGAATTCATCAACAGGGGCAATTGGTTATAGAGCTCTAGTTAACTCATAGCAACCAATCAAAAGTTGTCTTTCATAATAATAGTTTCCTTGTACCAGTGACTACTAACAGTTGATTGGTTGGTATAGGTTACTACATCTCTTTAAGAATGCCCTTAAGTAATTCCTCTATATATACTTGTTTGCAAAAATGACAAAAACCAGTAGAAAATGCACTTTTTATAAATTCATACCAGCAATTAATCTGAATCTAGACAAAATAAGGCTAAATGATAAAGGGGAAAAACAAGCCCATAAATTAGAGAAGCCCAGGCACTGTATAATAGCAGAATACATGGGGATGAAATGTAAGTCAGCCTTCGAACAATAGTATGTACTTCACCTTCACTAGTTTGCCAAGACAATTTATTAACAATCCAAATGAATTAATTAAAACTGAGTAGGAACGAAACCAATGTATTGCAAAAACACCTCATTTAATTGGTTTTACTGTTTTCCGAAGCCTTTACCATTCAAACTTTTGAATGCCAACCTTCTTTTATTAAACCAAAAAAGGAAAACATTTTTTTGTTAAATTCAGATGGTCTACTCTTGTGCTTTTTTAATATTGTGCCTAGTTTAACAAAGGAGCCTTCTCTAGATGGCAAATGTTGGCATGAACACACACCATTTCGTTTTGATGCCTTGGATGTGATCCAGCACTGAATTCTCTCATCCTCTGCAAAGTCAGGTCAGGAATGCTAAAAGAGGGATTCAGGTTTCATTTGTTATATATAACAGGTCACTTCATGAGTATAAGCGAGTATCACATACTTCACTAAAACAACATCATTCTTTAATAAAGGACAACAGCATGAGTGTAACCACCTAATGGCAAATATTAGCAATTACACTTATAAAATGTTTATTACACAGTAATCAAATAATCTGTGTAAAAATATTTTCTGAAATTTAACATATTTACACTAATATAATACAAAATACAGCAGTAATTTTTTAGAGCACACTTGGCTTAACAACATGCTTTGTTGTTTATCTAACGCTTTAAACAGAAATACATTTAAATTTCATTTAACCAGTAGATGTTGTGAAATGCTGGAGTAGTTTTTTACCAGTGGCTTCAATACAAACCAAAGGCAGCAAATACAACTGTTTGGATGCTTCTATATCAGGGAAAATGTTGCTAAGCTCACACAAACCTACCAAGTTTCAGGTGGTTATACTTGAAAACTTATGTCTACATCTCTTGTTGTCCTCCATTACTTTTTGGTTACGGCTTCCCTTCACTCCTTATTTCATATGCTTTTCAGATATCTCCATTGCTCTGCCGAGCACTGACAAAATAAGAACATATGATCCTCAATCTAAAGGTAACTGGGACATTTACTGTTAAATTAACTGTCATGATAAGTTTACAGTGTATAGTGCATCCATTTGGGACATGCAGAGTATACAAATGTGTAAGGTAGAAGCAAGCATGTCAGAGGCGGGATCCTGGCTAGTTTCCTGACCAGCATTCATAACAGACTTTGCTACAGTTTCTATTTGGGTTTCTCAATTTCTACTGATCTGCAGCAGAAAATACAAAGCCCCCTTATGGGAAATGGTAAACAAGCATGTAGGGTTTTCCATCTTCCTTTTAGTAGTTACTCAAATGAGCAACCTCTTAGAATAAAGTGAGTGCATGCTTAACTAAAGAGTGATCCATATTTGTTTCTTCTGTCAGCTATCTCTGGGCAGGTGAACTGGCAGTTGGAGCAGCTCCAATCTACTCATCCACTCTCTGTTGGATACCAGGCTACTTTCCCATCTGTCCTCAAACTAAGGAAAGAAAAGAGTAAGCTCTCTTATAAAGTGCACACTAATATTTTATTAATTGTATAAGCTGTGAGAACACACACAAAAATTTCATTAAAACCAATTAAAACATAAATAAAACAGTATAGAAAGGGTACCTCTCAATTCATAGGTTTAAATATACTTAAATAATTGATTAATTCAGAGTGACATTGTTATATATAAATAGACCCAGTTTAAAGTACAAACCCCAAAATCAGAAAAGTTGGCACGTTGTGTAAATCGTAAATAAAA
>WMED01025142.1:0-11081 GCA_019650415.1 Pipa parva | reverse complement strand
AATGCACTTTTCCCATGTCTGTATTGTACTTGTATTGCTGAATTGTACAGAGCTGTGTAATCTAGTGGCGCTTTATAAATAAAATTATACATATTCAAGAGTGAGCCCTCCCACCAGTTCACCACTAGATGGCGCTGCTCTACTTCTCACACTTAAGCCCATAGGTCCCTAACATAATTCTCACATTAATTTGGTAAGGGGCAACACGTTTTCCATACCCCCTTACAAAAACATTCAGCTAAGTCTGCAGTAATTGAAACAAACTCCCTGCTTCTCTTCTGCCCCAGTGCTTGACTCCAACCTGGAGTCAGAGAGGTGGAGCTAAAGGGAAACCCATTATAGATCCTCCAATCATATTACTACTATATCATAATTTGAGGTATCTGATTGGAGGAGCTATAATGTAATTTTCCCTGCAACCCCACCCCCTCCAACTGGAGCTTGGAGTCAGGTATTGGGGCAGAAAAGAAGAACAGAGTTTACTTCACTTATTGCAGTCTTAACTGAAAGCTTTTACATAAATAGGTTTCTAAGCGGGCCAGATAGATACATTAGATAGCATTATGTCAGGTTTAATTTGAATCGCCTGTGCACCTATTCTGCTGGTTGCTACAATACCAAACTTTCTCTAAAATTCTGTATAATCTGTTGGAGTAGTACATACCTCTTAAGTTTCCCAGATTCTGCAGGACAGGACCCGGGTAGTTTTTACGGTCCACTGGATTTTTCCATTGGAAACACATTTGGAGAGGATTTGCATTATAGCTATAATGCCACAGAGGAGCACTCTTGGCTGCATCTGATAGACTGATGGTTATATACATAACTGAATATGGTACTGTGATATGTAAAATGACAAAGGGAAGCTACATTCATATAGGTGGGTTACATTATATTGAATTTCTATTGGCTTTACATAGTATAGGTCTTTATTTGTCAACTGCATGCTTTAGGAATCGTGTTGCAGGTGCTAATTGTGACCCTCGGGCAGGACTCTATATGGTTTAGATAATGTGAACTATAACTTTCCTTTAAATGAATTTAAAGACTTTAAAGGAAAGGGGAAACTGTGTAATAGGGATCAAGTAGATAATACCAAATAAACTGATCTTGTATACATTTGAAGTATTACTCACAAAGTATATTGAAACATTTGTGCCTGATACTGCTACTAAAAAGAGAGTGACCCATATGCAGAAGGTTGAACTTGCCTGGGTGTATTTGGCTGGAGATCTAAACAGGCTTTGCAGGTTTCCCATGGAATTGTGGGAAATATAGACATGGATGACCTTCTATTACATGCACAAAAATGGTTTAAGCCGTATTGGTGCTTGAAAGCTTGTCTTATATACAATGAACTGTTGGTCCAAATAAAGTTTCTTCTATTACATGTAGTTTAAGGCTTTCCTTCATTTGAGGACTGTAAGGAATTTATCATTTCTTAATGGTGCTTTCTGAAGTTACTTTTGTTTAATAGACATCATTGAAACTGCTGGGAGGGAGTTAATTAGGAACCATAAACACATTCACAAAATGTCATTTGAGCTTCTGAATGTTTTACTGACATTCATTTTATTAAATTATGTAGTCATTTGTCTATTTAGCTTTATGTCATCCTATAGCAGGAACCTTGGTTTACAATGAAAGGAATTATGTTCGCTAGTCACTGTGAATCATGGATTCTAATGTTTACACATGAATGTTGCATCACACTTTTAAACTATGATATATAGCTCATTAAGTGTTTCTTATCTTACATTTACTTTTCCCTAAATGGGACGTTCTAAGGCCATATTTTATTGTGTACACTGGACATACCTCGTCCATTCTGTAGAGTCTGTTTAATAGAAAAACTCCTCATAAATCACTGCCTTGTTCTTTTAAAAAGAGATTCTCATTTTAAAATGAGCTTTTAATATGTCATCGATGGGGATAATCTAAGACAATTTACAGATGGTCTTTACATACAGTTTTTAATCCCTGGGATGTCTGATTTATTACCTTGTTCCGTGGTGCCTTACTCTTAACTGGAATTTACAAAACATTGTGGTTGCTATTGATAGTGAAACTAGAAACAAGAAAAGCAGCCCCTGGAGCATGCAGGTCCCCTGCTATAGTGTAAGGGGCTACTGACTGGGCTAGGAACTGCAAGGGAAGGAGTAGGTGGGGTTTACAGGAAGAAGGATGTGTGGGAAAAAAGGAAGTGGGAGGGGCTGGGAGCCCTCATGGTCATTTTGTACTGGAACCAGGTAAGCAGCATCCCTCCCTCCCACCCTTGATGCATATGTATATAACTCTTATGTATATTGTGTATTAAAATCTATTAAAAATATAAAAAAAAAAAAGATGAAATAAAAAAAAATTCTTAATTCTTATGTTTTTAAAGAAGTAATTGTTTGAAGGAAATGTAAATATTTAGTATCGTTTATGGGGATGTTTCTTTATCAAAATAGTCTCTCTTATGTCGCAGCACTGGCCTGGCGGAATTGGGAATGCTTGCATTGAAGGTGTTATCTGGAGGAGATGGTGATATACATATATATATATATAATGGTGAGTCCTTGTGCATGGGGTCCCAGAACTGGTGGTTATTGGCTGCCCTGATACTACTTGCCGCCATTCTCATGGGTAGAGTGGCTGGTATTGTGGGCCAGCTAATTGGTGAGTCCTTTGGCATGGGGTCCCAGGACTAGTGATTATTGGCTGCCTCATGGTGGGGCAGCCATTGGAAAATATTTTGAAAAGGGGCAAGTATTCCGATGTGTTAATATTGAAATGGATATATATCTTCATAGAAGTTATTTGGTTTGTTAAAATTGGTTTTAATAATAAAAAGAGCTGTGGCCTTCTAGCCCCATCTTTTGTGTCCTGGCATTCTTGGGTAATTGGGAGGGGGGTGCAGAATGGTTAAAAATAGGTTTAATTAAATGGTGGTTATAATCCTGGAGCAATGTTGATGCTGCACCAGTCAAATGTATGAAATGTTTGACTATATTTTTAGGTTTTGTAAAATCATTCTTTGCCTGTAATTCAACTTCTCTATTTCTAATCTTTAATCTTTCTCACTCCAGCCTCTCCACTCACTACTTATCTGCTGGGGTTACTAATCCTAACAACCACATTACTGTTATAACATAAATTAATAACTTACAGCACAGATGAAAAAAAAAATGTTTCTTAATACCTTTAAATGAATGAAATTCTAAATTAAAACCACGTGAAAAAATGCATTTGATTGTTACTGCTTGCACTTTACTAACATGTATTTGGAACATTTTAATGGGGAAAAAAACAAATATATCTTCTTTTATTTGAGAAAGATTTTTCCGTCATCCTGTTGCTTTCAAAATAGATTCTTTTCCCACTCCATTCTTTTCTTCATGAGCTCTAACTGAGATCTCGACAATAGAAGCTCTGAGAAGGTAGTCATCTATTAGCAAAGCACATGGACCATTTGCCTAGACCCAGTGGAATTAAATCCATCTTTATGAAACCACGCAAGGCTTTTCTTTAAAAAAAATCTCCCTGTATGGACATTAATTTCTCTGCAGGTATTTGCCCTCACCCTACGGGAAGGAATCTTATCCACAAAAGCTCCAGATTAGAAGCCGACAGTACAAAATATTGAGCTCAATGAACTTTAGCGTAAACAAAGAGGGCTATTCAGATTGTCACATCAAAAGAAATGATTACACAGAAATAGTGGTGTTTTATGTGTGAAAAACTTCATAATGAATAGACAATTAGTACTGTCTCACAAGCGCATTATTTTATTTCGTTATTTATATTTTTATTTTGGTACCTTGCCTGAGTCAGCAAGGAACTGACATGGGAACTGACATAGCCTTTAATTCAGTCAAAATTAATCATCATTGGAGATTAAACCTGCCAAATTCGGTGTGTATAATCCTACTTATCAAATGTTTCTAAGTCAAAGTGATTGCTTTTAAATCATCTTTTGTCTTCTAGGCATTACAGTAACTAATCCTACAGCTCATATAAGGCGTCAGAAGGTTTCTGTCCCCTATATGGGAATCCTTTGTTCTGACAATGCCTGGAGTGGTATGAAGAAATAAAATCATAAAGATACCTTAATAATAGAATGCAAAAATAAAGAAAATTGCACACTAATGCTGCACACATACAGAGAAATGACTGCTTTTATTTTTCTTGTTAAATATATTTATTAACAAGGATTCAGGTGTTGAGAATGATATAACAAGATAATAAGTAGTAGAGTTATGCACCGTGTTAGCCATAGATTTAAGCAAAGACAAGGGATCAGTAGGCACACCATGATAAGTTCTCTTGTCAAAAGAGGTGGGAAAGGGGTTGAAAAGTTCCGCTACATCTGAAATGTAACTCGGAAGATTTATTAATATGAGAAAAGAGCAAAAAATGCAGTTTTTGAGCAAAATAGATAGAAAAAAAATGTGACTTATGAAAAAATGATGAAATCAACAGAAAATGTAAGATTTTGTTTGATACATGTGAAAAAAAACCCAGAAATGCTAGTGTAATGCAACTGGTAGTAAGATGGTGGTGGAAGATACAGTAGACATCACCAAGGCTTAAATAAGTAGCAGAGCATGAGTTACATATGGGATTCTACTCCCATGGGATGGACCATTGCAGTGATTTGTGGAGGTCTGATAACACTTTGGTGGGGAGCAGTGCACTACTGAAATTATCAACAGGGAAACAGATGCACAGTTTATTATCAGGAAATTCAGAGAAAAAAAATTAATGGTCGCACTTCAAAGACTGCACCTTTAGAATGACAAGCAAGGGTATTCATGGGATATGTGGCTCCTGCAAAGGATACACTGTCAATTCAAGAGGTTCCACTGTAGGCTCTGGCTCTTGGAGATTAGCACTGGCCCTGGCTTTGTTTTATCTAGGGACTATAATCTCTTACACAGCAGGTGCTTAATAAAGGGACATAAAAGTCTGTAAATAAAGAGATTTTCATTTATTGGCCACTTATCATTAAGTACAATAAGCGTTAAAATGACAGGATTAGGCTTACTGATTTTGCAGAATATCATAAGTAACAATTGAATAAAAAAACAAACACTTCAGCAGATGTTATCAGCTAATCCTAGCCACTCCCCCTTAGTCAAGGGCTATGATCACTAACTGAGCATGCTCCCTCTTCTTGAAACTAATTAAAATTCACTTTCACTTTCATTTTCTTCAGGAAAATCCGAGACTGAAAAACTGTATAAAAAACAACCTAAAACAGCTCAGAGTCAAAAGTTGCTTAGTAATCTAAATGCTGCACACACATAAGAGACTGCACAGAGGTAACAGAAGGAAGGGTTAGGATTAGCTGATAAATTCTGTTCCATGTGTTTGTTTTTTTATCTGTTGCAATAATTATTCTGCAAAATCAGTCTAAACCTGTCATTTTAACACTTGTTGTATTTAAAACTAGGTGGCCAATAAATAGAAAGCACTTTTTGTTTTTTACAGGCTTTAGTGTCCCTT
Source organism: Pipa parva (assembly GCA_019650415.1). NCBI lineage: Eukaryota > Metazoa > Chordata > Amphibia > Anura > Pipidae > Pipa > Pipa parva. Next base: position 5,591 of record WMED01025142.1, on the reverse strand, counting down.
TAAGACAATTCACCATTAAAAGGGTAAATGGGCACACTAGCTGTACTGAGTACTGATATTCCTCTTTGGCCATAGAGGGGAGTGGGGAATCTACTCCTGTCTCCCATGAGGCACAGGCTGAGGGGGTTATTCTCTAAAGTCCGAATTTTTGCATATAGGTGTGAATTTGCCAGCTAAAGACTTGCAATAGACTGTTACTGTCGAAGTCTCATCTTTATGATGGAAATATTGTCGCAGTTGCGACTTTACTATGGAAATATTGTTGCAGCTGCAACTTTAAAATTGTCACCGTCACGGATTTGCTATGGGAATCTGCTGTTTGAGAAATTGACAGTCGAATTCGGACTTTAGAGAATAATCCCCTGAATCCTAAAATGGTGCCAGCCCTGTTAAGGGAAGATTTAGGGCAGAGCGATTGACAGACATCATACAATCAGCTCCTGCAGTGGTTCACAGCCTGGGGGTCGCGACCCCTTTTGGAGTTGAATGACAATTTGCCAGAGGTTGCCTAAAACCTCTCGGGATTGTCGCAGATTTTTGATGCCATTTATCCTTGACCGCAACGACCGCGGCAGTATTTCTATAGTAAATTCACGACAATATTTCGATAGTAAATGCGACAATGTAACCGTATGATTATGTGAATATTGTCACGATCGCGACTTTGCAATGGAATTATTGTGGCAGTTGCGCATTTAAAATTGTTTGCAGTCACGGATAAAGGGTGGCGGCAAAAAAAAGGTCGGAGAGCCGCTGCTCTACTGAGAATGAGTGTTAGCGCTAGGGATCAAAAGGGACACAGATAAATGAGGCAACGGTAACCTACACTAGCCAGTCTTGATAAACATGACCTGTTATTTGTTGTCAGACTGAAGCCTTTTTACTTTACTTTTATTATAGAGTTAATCAAATCAACATTACAGCAATATCTGTCTACTATAATGCTTTGGGGTAAATAGCCATCTCTTTCATTTACCCTCATTCATCCCAGCAGTTTGATAGGACATGGGATACATCCTTATTTAAATGCAGATCCTCTCATACATAGAGGTAATACAAAACTGGCATCAAATGTACGGTGGTTCCGTGCATATCACATAACTCTCCATCATGAACACTAGGTGCAAAAAATATGCTTGAAAACTTTAGGGACATTTTATGTATCATTACAGCAATTCATTCATGGGAAATCTTTCTTAGTAGTGTGAATCACCACATTAAAATAGGACAAGAATCTCAGTCTCTGTTATACTCTGGGAACATGACTGTTTTTACTGGAGTGATCACTCTGCTTGAATTTCACAAGCCCATTGTTTAGCGACCTCTCTTGAACAGTTAAGTGCTAAATGTTCCAGCATACATATTAAACTAGAATATTTTGTCAGAGCATAGGGCTTCTCTACACATATGGAATAACTGATGAAAATTAAAACAGATGTCAAATCTTGGGGAAAGCAGAACCGTATAAGTTAATCAAAACAAAACAAAAAAATAATAGCGGACACATTTATGCTTCGTTGGTCTTGAAGATGTTTAAAATAACTGATTAATTGAAGCTAAGGGTAAAGGAACAGTTGGTCAAAAGTAATGAAAACAAATACTTATTTTTGAAAAGCGACATTTAAAACCCCCCAAAAAACAACAACTTCTATAGGGCTACCATTAGTCAACCAACCAGGCATGAAAGAAGTTTAAATGGAATATACCGATGCACATAATAAGTGGGATATACAAATATTAGATGGGTTGGTTTTGTCACTGCAGTTGAGTTCTAGGTTGAGTTTCTCAATGACAGATGAGAACATGTTGCATGCTGGAAATATTGTGATCATCAGTTAAAGGAGAACTAAAGTGAATAAAAACAGTTACAATACTTACCTTATACAGAACCGGTTGATTACAGTTACAGCATGAGCTTTCCTGTAATTACTCGGCTTCTGATGCTTCCCCCAACGATTCTTCACAGAGCTGGCAGCCAGCGCCGCAGCTTCTCCCACCCTGTTACACCACGAGTGTTTCAGGGCTTAAACATCATCATTGTTCATTGCGGGTGCCAATGAGAACACTCTTAACACCTCAGGTGTTAAGAGTTAAAAGGGTTGTCTTCTGCCTAAAATTATGTCTATACAAAGTATACAAAGAGCAGCACCTACTTTAGATTAGTTGCTACCATTGCTGATCTTTTTTGTTTTTTGCCAAGATATTCAGCATGGGTATAAATTATAAAAAAAAAATAAACATAATTATATTTAGAAAAAGCAAAAGCAATATATTTCCCATTTTGCTTTTGTTTGAGCATGTTATACACTGCCAACATGAATACAATATTTAAATTTCATTGTTTTATGACTTGCATTTTTTTCCTCTGATGCATTTATCACCGTCCAACTGGTAACAACAGACATAGCCCAGCGTAAATAATTTGCCTTTTTTGGATGATGAGTTTAACAGTAACATTGAAAATATTTCAAATGAGTCAGAGCAACGCTTTGTAATAATATTTAATGTTTATAAAGGCATTAAGTAGAAGTCGGAATCTCAAATAATCTCATACTTAGCGGCTGAAGATTTAAGCAGCTGAAAATGTGCATATTCTTATTTATCAGCATAAAGTTTTTACCTGAAACACACAGAAAAGTAGATTTTTATCAGAAAATGTTGACAAGTGTGTAATACTGAATAATGCCGATACCGACCGTAATTGATCTCGATGGGAATTACAAGAACGAATCTCCTGTACATGAATTCAGTAAGAATCTCAGACAAAGCTTAGATAAGTCGGAGGAGTTATAGATTTTATAAAATGTTTAAAGAGGCCTGGTAAAATCTGTACATGGAATAGCAGTTAAATGTCTAAAGAGGAAAAAATAGTAACAGTGTACATAATAATAATGCATAATAAGCATCTCATGAATTTAATACAATAACAAGAAATCAAGTACAGGAAAGAGACAATGTTGGGGCTTATTCATGAAAGTCCAAACAGTTGTGTTATAGGGGGGAATTCACTATGTTCCAAAGTGAGGTGCGTAGTGTTCGCCTCACTTCGGAAAGACTGAAATGTGCATGCTGATGTCCTGCACGCGGACATCAGCATGCGCATTAAAGGGATTCCCCTCCCGGCGAGAGCACTCGAGTTTCCTCGCTGGGAGGGGAATCCCTTTAATGCGCATGCTATAGTCCGAATCCACATGAATTCACCACTTTTCAATCTTCACTCTGTTGCTCCTTCCTACATTTCCTCACTCGTATGTCCATAAACTCCTAGACATCAACTACGCTCCTTCCAAAGCAAACAGATTTGCATGCCACATACTAATACTGCCCTTTCTTGTTTTAAACCCTTTTCTCTCTCTGCCCCCCACATCTGGAATTCTACACCCCTTTATGTTCGCCAGGAACATTCCCTCCGCACTTTTAAAACAAATCTGAAGTCCTACCTTATTGAGCACGAGCAATGATATTTATTTCTGATTTTTATGTAGATATTTTATCTTTAGTTATTCAGGCTTAATATCTGTATTTATTGACCATTGCTTCAGTACATTGTTACAGCTCTTATTACCCTTCTTTCTGTGTATGTAAGTCTTCCTCCCATTTAGATTGTAAGCTCTATGGGGCAGGGACCTCCAACCTCTTTTGCCAACCGCAATCTAGCACTTAAAGTGAAGAATCCTTGTGATATTATACTTGTAATGTTTAATGCACTTTTCCCATGTCTGTATTGTACTTGTATTACTGAACTGTACAGCGCTGCGTACATTCGTAAATTTTTGGCGCTTTATAAATAAAATTATACATACATACACAAATTCAGCAAACTCTGTGTGGTGAATTTGCAACCAATTGGGACACATCACTTTGCTGGCGTGTTCACAAAGTAATTCACCTAGCGTTGGAGTCTGTCGCAGTAGCAAATTCAACAATGTGTCGCATTCGGCGGTTTTACTTCACCAGACTAATGCAGCAAATTACACGGAAGAGTGTAGTTGAATCACTAAACCCAGGAATGCATCAGCCACAGATAATACCTGCCCTGTGAATTGTATAATCCAAGGTGAATGTCTGAAGCGCAGAAAGATTAAGTAACTTGCCTAAAGTTACAAGTAGGTGATTCAGAGGGTGACACTAAAGTTGAATTGGGTCTCTCTAAACCCAGTGACATAACGATGGCACAATTCCTTCTCTCCTGAATGTTTCATTACCCATGAGTGACTCATTTCTTTCACCTATGTTTACTAGGCGGTGCCACAGAAGCTTAATTGATTATGATGAGACTGCACTATATTTAGCCTTCTGGGAAATACACTTGACTGGGGTCTTTCCTGCTACAAGAACTGTATCAATACAGCTCACAAGACCAGAAATAAGATTCTGAATAATCTAGGTGTCAAACAGAAGGTACATATGTATCGTTTACATGAAAATAATACATCTCCGCATACTGGTAGGGTTCATTTTACAAGTTCGTATGGTTAGTTCATCAGGCAACTCCCTATATTGAATGCCTTTTGCATAATTTTATTACACATCAGCAGTTCTTCAAGAAGCAAAACAGTTGATATTTAATTATTAAATTTCATTAGATAACACTAGGCTGAATCAAGAATGCCCATATTCGGTAAACAATGTGTAGCACCTTCAATCTTCTCATTAAGGACCCAAATAACTAATCTCATTCTTTAGGGACAAATAGTCCTCAAATCCCACTAGCTCCACACACAGTGGAACATGGATAAGTAGCTATTAGTCTTCTGATCCATCTAAATATGGCTGATCCTTTAAGGGCAATCTTCCTGTACCTAATCTGATAGTAGGATCAATAAAAAGGTCTTTAGAGAAGTAGTTAAAAAGCTAAAGAAAAACACAGCAGCTATTTGTGCCATTAAAACAATTACATTTTCCTTGTAATTGGGAGACTGTGATGATATGCCTAACTGGTGCTAAAAAAAATCACAAAGACTCATCTGATTAATATCAACTGCCATAGACAACAAACAAACTTTCGGGATGATTAAAAGACATGCAGTATCTAATAAATTGCTGGTCTTACAATAGGATTAAGTTATCCAGAGTGACAAAAAGCATCGTACACATTGAGCTCTTGCGTTTTTCCATTCCCACAAAGGTGAAGGAAACCTTGAAGCATTTTTGGTCTACAGATAAAAATGACTTACGAAAAAACAAAAAGGATCCATCTATGTCTTCTGCTATAATGTCTTGATGTTTGCTGAAATATCATCTCAAACTTTTACAACAAATTGGAAACTCTTTACTATAACAAGAAATGTTTGAATGTCTTAAATTGCAAAAATTAAACTCTCTAGAAAAATGAGGGAAAGTGATTAACACAGTACAAGTGAAGTAAATTACACGTGTAGAATCATATAGATCGTATGTATGTATGTATAATTTTATTTATAATGTTCCGCTAGGTTACACAGCGCTGTACAATGTAACAATACAATTATAATACAGACATGGGAAAGTGATTAACATAGTACAAGTGAAGTAAATTATACGTGTAGGAACATATAGATCGTATGTATGTATAATTTTATTTATAAGGCTCCACTAGGTTACACAGCGCT
>WMED01025141.1:0-11081 GCA_019650415.1 Pipa parva | reverse complement strand
ATACAGATATTGGGATATGATGAAACAGACGTCACTGCCCTACACTTATTGAATTCGCTTCACTCCTCATGACTTTTCATCCTACTTTTATCTGACTAAGCCACACTATGCATGCGACAGTGATTGCCATTGTCCACTTGTTCGTCAAGTCATATTTCTGCTTTGGTCAATAGTGAGAAGTGAATTTGTGACAAATTTGGGCAGTGCGACTCGAATTGTAGCGAGGTGAATTCACCCTTTTGACAATGAAGCCCATAGTCTTGAAGGACTTTTTCCTTTACTTAAAATGCCTTTTTTATCACATCATTAACATTGTTTTACATTTGTTTTACTTTTAATAATAAAAAGTAAAATTTTGCACATATTTTCACTACAATTTTCACTATTGTAGATGTAAATTAGACTTTCTGATAACTGATCTTACCAGCAGTTCTACAAGACCCACTGATCTAATTCTAGAAGCCCAGCAATATTTTAGAACTGTTGTATTTTCTCAAGAAGTAGCTGCAGTCAGTTCAGCATAATGAGATAAAATCTACCATCCAAGCCCCAAAGCCAAATACTTTTAGGGGGGAATTCAGGATAGTGCGAAGTGAGGTGCGGAGTCTTCGCCTCACTTCGGACTGACTGATCTGCGCTCACTGATGTCCTGCACGCGGACATCAGCAAACGCTTTAAAGGGATTCCATTCTCAGCGAGACCAAAAGAGTTGCCTCGCCGAGACTGGAATCCCTTTAAAGCGCTCGCTGATGTCCGCATGCAGGACATCAGCGAGTGCATATCAGTCAGTGTGAATTGAGGCGAAGACTCCGCACTATCGTGAATTCCCCCCTTAGTCTAAAGTAAAAATTCTTCTCTATCCCCAACTAACACTAATTTATACATAACTCAACATTTTGAGAAAGACACAGATGTTGCAGTCCCTTTAAAAAAGGAACTAAAGCAAACTAATCCATGTTCCCATGCCTTTATTGACCCTTGGTGGACTTTTGGGGTAATCAAAAAAGACACCAAAACAACAAGAGAATGGATCTGAAACCACGTCTACAAGTGAACATACTTCTACACACAACGAATGACAGAGACTGGACTGTAAATCAGACAAGAACTATGGTTTTGCTGTCTCTACATGGTTGGTGTAACATAAAATACATAATTACCTCCAGTTTCCTTTCTAACTGGTACTGGACTCCTAGCCCCTTAAAATGCACAAATGAGGTTGCAGGAAAAAAAAAAGGATTATAGGAAATAAAGAGCAGGAAAAGAAAATGTCACTTTATAAAGTTGTTGGTATTGTGCAAATGAATATTTATGCTCCCCGATGGCAGCTGAAATTGAGTATATATTTATGGATCAGTTGTTATTGTTGCTATCCTATAATCCTAGTGGAAGGGAGTTCCATTTCCACTGATGGCACCAATTGCAGATTTGATGTGTTTTATTAAACGTTTTATATTATATACAGAAGAAATGGTTGAATATAACCCAAATAATACTGATAGAGAGGTCTATACTCATTCCTATCAAAAACACAGGGACCCAAACCATAGACCTTTTAACTTGATTAGTTAGTGGGAGGATGTAAACATTCAACCAAAGCTGTAAATAACAGCTTGGACAGTCCTAAATCACCAGGAAAACAAAATAATCCTAGAAAAAGATAATGTAAAGCCAAAGTCACTTTCAGGGCTGGTTTTAGAAAAATCTGGGCCCTGGACAAACCTAGTGGAGCGTCAGGAATACTGCAGACTTACCTGGCTCTGCATTCCTCAAGTGCTTCTGATTGGATGCAAACAAAACAATGGCTTCTGCACTCCAAAAACAATAAAAACACCTCATCTATGATTAAGCGCCTGAAGCGCGAAACGCATTAGTGGGTGCAATAGCCTTTGATTTTTCATGATGCTTGGATTTTAACTACTTCCTAATAAACTTTGTTGTTTTTATTGTTTGTAGAGTGCTGGAGCCATTGTTTTGTTTGCATCTCTTCTGTGAGCCTTTTACTCCGTGGCACCAAACATTTTCTACATTGCTTCTCATACCTTCTACTGTGGATTGAGCGACCCTTTTTCTTTGTTTGCTTCTGATTGGAGCTAAGAGCAGGCTAGTGATTGGATCTTTCTTTCCAGTCCGCAGGCATCTCTTTACTCACTTATTGATTAGCGGTGCTAGAGGTGAGCAGAGTCAGGTAAGTCTGTAGTAGCGCTGTGACTAGGCAGGCAGAGTGCTGTTGGATTCCCCCAATTGCCCACTTTGTCCCCCCTAATGCAGGCCCTGGGCACTTTAAAGAAATGTGTATAATGAATCAGCATCACACAGCAAGTTCTGCAGTAAGGAGAATCTTTTGGGACATCTAAAGCAATCCTATATACTGTATATATATATATATATATATTTTACACACACAGGTACATGCTATACAAATACTACACTATAATGTAACATTGACATAGATGTGTAATTACCTGATGGAGGAGGTGGCCGTTGTGGTGGCGCTGGTCTTACTGGCGGTATGCCAGGTCGGGGAGGAGGTGGACGTTTTGGTTCTTGAGTTAATAATACATTCTGTTGGACTACTGGCTGCAAGTCAGCTGGAGAACCTAGAAATACACAAGGTACTTTCCCTTTTAGAAATGGTATGCAAATTTCACACATTCATCAATAAACAAATATTTATAGACATGCACTTTATGAATTACCTTGAGAAGAGGACACTGGAGGTCCTGGAGTTTTCTGAGGGGCGCGACTTGGGCGCACAGGCAGTGATGGGGGTGGTCCTTCAGGCATAGTTGGTGATGGACAGGGACTTGAGCGGGGAGAAGAATAAGGAGACGATCCCAGTGTAGAGCATGAAGATGCCTGTAAATGCTGGGGAAGAATTTCCTCTATCTCTGCACTGTAGTCATCAACGTCCCCTGTTGCAAACATAATAAGGACTTGTTAAATAATCACATTCTACATCATGGTAGCATTGCAACAGCAGAATATATTCTAGAATGCCTTGGCACAACAACACAGCTGTACGTCTACAATAGGATCACTGAACTGCATTTTTGTGCTGTAGTCACTACATTTACATAAGCATCAAAAAAGTTGGACTTACCATTAGGGAGATTAGTTTTTACTCTTATTTTAATTGTACCATTGTATAGAAAATATTAAAGGCAATAATTACATGCGGAAATGACCAAACAATTAAAAAAAAAGAAAATGTAGATTCAATTCTCAAATAACTAAAATAAAAACAGATGAACAAAATTCAAAGTGATAGGAAACACAAACATGATTTTATTTTCATTTTAACCTTTTTTTTTTGTATTTTATAGTAACTAGAGAACTGAACTGCTCATGATTCTAGGGGTGGTTCTACTTTGGCAGTCCCCCTATACTTACCCATGACTATCTTTTGTCCAACGCTGCCTCCTACTTCCTGTTACAGACATCGTCATTTCTTCAACTTCCACTACCACAAATAATTCTCTCAAACCAAGAGTTCCAGTAAAGCAACATCTATCCACAGAACTGCTGCACGTGTCATACAGTGTCACAGGGCAGTGCAGAGGGAGTCAGAAAGCTTAAAGCTACAGTGCATCACTACACATACAAAAAATAAGCTTGTCCAGCCATGGCTTCCACTACTCGATTCCCTGTCCTATGTTCTTAAAGCTAGTGGAATTACTTATTACTAACCTTCCATATCATAGTCTGCGGAAATTTCTGCATCTTCGCCAAGTAGAGTTGAGCTTGTGGAGCAAGGCAAATTTACAGTTATCCTCTCCAGACTGATCTCTTCCTCCAGCTGTGCTATCCAATCAGGGTTTTTCAACTGAATGCAGATTTTTTTACCTAGTACCTATGCAAAAAGAAAGATGAACATAACATTAGCATGTTAAACAGCCAGAGTGGTTTAAAGAGCCCTGGCATTCCTTCTATCTTACCTCAGTACCACTCAGGCTCAGGACTGCAAGGGCAGAGTCTCCTTCTAGGAACGTTAACCACATTTTATCATCAACAAACCTGTGGCAGAAAAGTGCAAAAACACTGACTTTTTTACAAACCATGCAAGATTGAAAACAATAGAAAAAAAAAACAATTAAATACAACAATTACCAGTAAAAATATTTAGCATTTGCAGGTTTATTGGCAAGAGAGAAACAGAAACAAACACACTTCAGATATACTAAAGGTATGCTACATTATATCGCAATTTAATACATGCAGATTGCTTTTTACTTGTCATAATTCTTGTGCATACATCTATTTTATTGAGTAGTGAAAAGTCAAGGTGTATTATTATTATTTTACATAGAATAGCATGTAAATTACAACATTACTAATTGAAATGCTTAGTTTGGATAAGTCTTTGGAGAAATAGTTGTTCTACGTTATGACATGACAATAAATGTTATGGACAGGTTCACCAGACATGCCTAGCTACTGGTTTAATTTAATTAGATAATTTACTTACATAGTAACGAAGCAAACTGTGCTGGAAAAAGCGACATAGCTTCATGCAGTATATGACTGGTCAAGAGAAGGTTAAAACTTGCATTAAGTTGTCACCAAATTACCCCAAAGGGGAAAAAGTTCCCTCTCTACTCCAAATGGTGTTCAAGCTATATGCATGGATCAACCTAGCTCGGATAGTGTAACTCAGTGATGCCCAACCTTTTTCGGCCTTGGGGCCGTATAAATTTGTGACACGCATGTCACGGGCCGTTTCAAAGTCGCAACTTGTAAAGTGGCAACCGCAACAAATTTTAAAGTTACAACTGCGACAATTTTCCATAGTAAAGCCACGACTTCAACAATATTCTCATTATAAAGACTTGACTGAGACAGTAACAGTCTATTGCGACTGTCTTTAACTGGTGAATTCACAATTATATGTAATAATTCGGACTTTGGAATTTGGGCCGAGGGCCGAATAGCACCATGTCGCGGGCTGGATATGGCCCGCGGGCCTTAGGTTGGGCATCGCTGGTGTAACTTAACTACCATGATCATGAATTTTTATTAATTTACTCATTTTCTAGCTATTATGCTATATCTTACTAGAGCTTAATAAAAAGAAGATAACACCTCTTACGTCTTGATTTTATGTTTCATAGAACAAGCAAATATCTTGCTCAAACTTTCTGCCGTTTGCTTTTTAAATTTATGTTAAAAAAAAGAAGGAAAAAAAAATTCTCATTCCTTAATAATTATGCTCTATATATGTCTCTTTAATCTGCTGTCCTATAGATGACTGACTCTTAAACCAGAAGAGATGTAAACTTAAAGTGCACCTGTCACCTCAAAACTCTAAAATTAATTTAGGTTCTACTAATGAATGTATTAAAACAATGTACCTTTATACAGTGTTTCTCTCTGTCATCTTCTCTGTCAGCCTGACTTTTCTTTCCAAAGTCGGGTTGGGCAGGGCTAAATCACGATCTAGCAGGGATCCGATGGGAGGAGCTATAATGTCAATCATCATTTAGCCTCGCTCACCCGACTCGGGAAAGAAAAGTCAGGTTGACAGGGAAGATGACAGAGAGAAATGCTGTGTAAAGATACATTTTTTTAATGCATATATATTTACAAACATGTTTATTTCATTAGTAGAACCTAAATTAGTATTAGTTTTGAGGTGACAGGTGCACTTCAACCTTTTTTCACTCACTAATGCTCACTAATTAACCTATTTCATTCACTAATATAACAGCGGTTAAACTTCTAAAAAAATTCAAAGTAGTCTCTCACCGTATAAGTATGACCTCTCCATAGCTGGCAAATTGATTTAACAGTTCTTCTATTAAACTGTCATCAAAATAGTTTCCCTCTGGAGAACTGCTTTGTATCGAGACCATGACTGTGCCATCTGGAGGTCCCTGAGTTGCAATCACCTCCTTATAAATTTTCTGTCTCTCTTCTGCATCAGTTTCAAATATATCTATTTCAATTAGAGCAAGAACTGGCCTATAGAAAAAAAAAAAAGGTTGTTGCAGTTAAATTAAAATATCAAATGCAGAGCAATGGCTGCCTTATTAATTATTAATAAGTATAAGTATTCCCATTACTCTAATAAGGCAATACAAGCGAAATGGTGGGAGAAATATTTTAGATAGATCTAAGAAAAAAATGAAATGAACCCCTGAGAGGACTGATTTTGTTGACAGGATGGAAAATACATATTCTAATGCTTATTTAAATGCTACTGTATGGTTTAAAAAAAAAGAGATTTATAATTAAATCAGTTTCTCTTAGTTGTAGGGGGACACAGGAACAGTGGGTAAAAGGTGCCTCCCATCAGGAGGTAGGTCATTGCAAGGATCTGACTAATCTCCTAACACTTTCCTTTTTATTATACCTGCCTCTTCCCCTTCCCATTTAGTTGTGATTGACAGAGACTGCGCAGGCAAATTATAAAAACAGCGCTGTTAATAACTTGAATAAAACAGTATCAGTCCCCCATGACGTAAGCGAAAAAAAAATATTTATTAACAGCAGTTCTCCTTTGCTATGTTTCCAAGAAAATGTACCTGTGATCTGAGGTCTTCAGCTCTGCTCTGCCATAGTGCAGTAAAGTACCTTGATTCCAGGTATATGGAATATTTCTACCTTCTTGTAAACTTGAGTTAAGGAGATCTAAATCTTCAGCTAAAAAAATATTAGAAAACCAAATATAGGCATAAAGAGCAGGCTATTACAAAGATAACTATGAACAGGTTCTTTAAAGGGACACTACAGTGCCAATATAACCGCACACATACATAAAAAAAACTCCTTTATACTAAGCCAATTGCTGAATCAAATAGTAAAAAAAAATGTTTAGTGATGAAATAATAATTGCTGTTTGTTTCCCTGAGAGCTGATATTTTGTCTTTCCCTTCCCGTGTTAGGCAACACGAGAAGAAAAAGATGCCTATCTACTATTGGTTAAGCAGTGTGCTGACCTTTGGCCTCATTGTTTACATTTGGAAAGCAGGAGGAGATTACAGATGAATAGATAACTTGTGTGCGTTAAGTAGTAAGCGTTAAGTAGTAAATAGGGCAAAAATATCTGGGGGAGGGTTCCTTTTCATGGAAAACTGGCCAGTACACGTCACACACACATTTTCTGGTGCGGGAGTTTATCAGTGCTGCTTACTCAATCATTCTGCTTCAGATGAAGCATCTACTGGGGAGAAACTCTTCTCACTAGGGTATAGTACTACATATCAAAAGATGTAATCTGACTATAGTACCCCTTTAAAAGTTTCAATTTTATAGCAAATTTTGAAACCAAATTGAAATCTGAAATCCATTTTAAATGGTGGGTGCTAAAAAAGCACACTTTAGCTGTACACACATGAAAACATTCAGTCATCTTAATGTGATAGAGAAACAAAATCAGTGGAGAATCAGGCTAAACAGGGTCAAATTTATTTGGATTTCAAGACTGCGCAGCTTAACACAATTTCAAGTCGGAGTTTTAACAAAGGAAATAGCACTTACTATAATTATACTCACTGGCAAACCTTCAACTTCCCATTCCACAAGTATCCCTTTTTCCCTTACTAATAAGAACAAACCCAGGCATGAACATGTAGCATGCTTTACAGAATGGAATAGGAAATTACCAGATTTGTCAAAAGGCCATTTTCTTCTTCTCCAAAGAATACGGTCTGTCCACGCTGGCGTGCGACACTTCTCACTTGTGTCATAGTCATCGGAGAATAAGTCATACTTGTATGTAGGTGCAAAATTAATTTTTCCCTCTATAAATCCACGAAATACCTACAAAAAATACAAATGAATGTTTTCCAAACAAACATTTATAATCCTATAAATACATTAACATGTTCATTGTCAGTCAGGCTTACTTACTATTTCTGGGGAAAACAAAATGAGTATACTATGTAAACGTGTACATGTATCTGAAACCATGCAGTAAGGAAGCAGATTTAGGAATCACAGCATCTAGACCAGTGGTAGAGAATTGTTTTGACACAGAGTGCTGATTAGTGATGTCACTCCTCAGTGCCTTCCCCTGCAGTACAGGCACTGATGAGTGCCATCATCACGCCTGCATCGGGACACCTACTTAGATCCTCCTGGCGAGTGAGCACTTCTTCGGTGTAGGCTGCGGATCAGACCTGAAAACAGTCAGGTCAGGTCCGTGGCCTATACTGAAGGAGCGCTCACTAGCTGGAGTGAGATACCGGATAGTGGTGGAGTTGGCACGTGTGCCCACAGAGAGGGCTCTGTGGCATGTGTGATAGGTTCGCCACTACTGATCTCAACATTCTTCAGCCATTTACCTGTCCATTGTTCTTCTGATTTATCAGTTGATCTCCTAAAATAAGAGAATCCCAGTTTTGATTTCGAATTAGTTCTTTAACCTCCTCATTTGGTAAATCAATCCGATAGTTAAAGTCTCCACACCAAAATACATAGTCATGAGAAAACAGCATTCTTCCCTAAAGAAGATTAAAAAAAAACAAAAAAAATAACAGAAAACAGAAAAGCAAGATGTAGTAGGATGAATATTTCCAATCCTTGTGTGTAAAGAGACTAAAGATAAATCATAAAGAAGTTAGCCCAGGAGCAGGAACAAGAGGCTCTTATATCATTGATATTAAAAGGAATAAATCCTCTCTGTAAGGGTAATGCCACAGTATACATTTTGTCACTTGGAAAGCTTACCCCGTAAACCCTGTGGCAACAAAACAAACACAGCAGAATGAAAAGGAACCATAACCCATTTATTACCCACATCACTGGAGCTCAGTCTGCCTTTCGAGGTGTATTTATTTTTTTACCCCAACCTTCATTAATATATCTGTTATTTATATAATAATAAAGCAAGTCAGACATATATATGAAACCCCTCCCATGCAACACAGCACAAGGAATCTAACATCATGTTAGATCCCAAGATTTTACTGTTAGAATCACATTCAGACTAGTACAACCAAATTCTACTGTTAAGGATGTTAAAATCAGATATAATAAAAATATTTTAAGTTGGGAGGTCATTTATAAAGGATTCCTCTCACTCCAAAAACTCTACCCTCCCTTTAAAGTGCACCTGTCACCTCAAAAATCGAATACTAATTTAGCTTCCACTAATGAAATAAACATTTTTGTAAATATATATGTATTTAAAAAAAAAAAAAGTACCTTTTGTACAGCATTTCTCTGTCATCTTCCCTGTCAGCCTGACTTTCCTTTCCCGAGTCAAGTGGGCGAGGCTAAATGATTATTGACATTATAGCTCCTCCAATCAGATCCCTGCTAGATTGTGATTTAAGGGATCTGATTGGAGGAGCTATAATGTCAATCGTCCACATGACTTGGGAAAAAAAAGGCAGGCTGACAGGGAAGATGACAGAAACGCTGTATAAAGGTTTTTTAATACATAAATATATATATATATATATATATATATATATATATATATATATATATCAGGTGCACTTTAACATTACTGTATTTAATGCATTTACTCTTTACTCTCTACTGCATTCCAACACTCCTGATTTTCAACCAAAAGCAAATAGAGGATATTCGAAGAATAATTCATTATTTTGTTTGCACAACACTACAGGGCTTACATTTAACAGCCTAGACAATAGACACATAAATAAGAACACGGATATAAAAAATAAATTCACCATTGGGAAACTGAGTTTTCGGGCTATTTCAATATAATCTTCATTTCTCTCTTTGACTTGAGACTGGCCAGCTGCAAAGTGACTGCAGACAAAGCACAGGCTGGTTGTGTGCATTAGCATTCTTATGGCAACTGCTCCTTTGTTCCCTGTTGCGCCACCCATCCCTGTCTTTACAGTATCAACTGCAACATCCCTGCAAAGCGAAACATGGAGTTTAATGAAAGAAAACCGCAGACCCCGAGAGGATCTTTAAAGGCTGGCATCACTGTTTGCAAACTCACCTGATAAACGGTGCATGCTGTGGTCTTATGAAGATGAAGAGGCAAACACCAACAAGCTGTTCAGAAGCTAGAAGTACATATTTATTGTCTCTGGAGATAGTCTTTTGTAATTCAGCAGCCCACAACTTCTGGTTGGTTGTGCTTTAAAAAAGATGTAAATAAAAATTAGACATGGGTTACCTTACATGCACAGGATCCAAATGAAAACTATTGTGTGTAAAGTATAATTTGGATGCACTATATAGGCATTAGGCACTACAGTGGCATATCATATTAATAGCTGCTAGATGGACACAAGTTTGTCAAAAAAGGGAGGTCAACCTCTTGAAAGCTTGTCTATCAAAACTGACTGTTAATCCAACAAAAGAGGTATTCACAAGTATTTCAATGATAATTGTTTTAACATATATAGACAGACATATAAAGGATAAATGTGGCCAAAAAACTCTGATAAATGTAATGGATATTAAAGGTGAAATGTGTCTCCTCTTGTGACTAATCAAAAAATGGACCAATAGCAGCACAGAAATGCAAGGTACTAGAAATCCAATTAAATCAGACTAAACTCTGGACTCCTCAGAGAGAAAGGCAAAACTGGAATTTCAATACAAAATGAAAAATGACTGATTACTATAGACCAAAAAAATACATTATGAATGATAATATATTAAATCACTTCAGTTCTGTGGCCATGTTATAATTAGATTGAAACAAATAACTTGGCTTACCTTGCATTGACAATGTTTCCTGCATTCAACTCAACCATTTCCTCAAATCCAATGGCAAATATATCAATTGGCTTGCTCCGCCTATCTAAAATGTAGACAACAACATTATGTATTAGATCTTTCTGAAATTTCTGAGTATCACAATATAATGGCCATTTATTTAGAAAGGGCAATATTTAGACCTATAGACGCTTCTAAAATATAGAGAAAAAATATAAAGGGGCTGCAGATATTGCAGCTATATGTCAGTTGTCAGTATTTAAATAAGTAGAACTGCAAATTGGTAGACTTTATCTTGGGACTGTAATTACCCTGTGAAATCCTAGCAGCAGAAGGTCTCTGGACAATGTCCTTTTACTCATAATTTTCCTGGCATACAGTCATGGCCAAAAGTTTTGAGAATGACACAAATATCATATTTTCACATGATC
>WMED01025140.1:0-11081 GCA_019650415.1 Pipa parva | reverse complement strand
ACATCAGCGAACACTTTAAAGGGATTCCAGTCTCGCGAGGTGACTCAAATCATGCCTCGCGAGCTTTGCCGAGACTGGAATCCCTTTAAAGCGTTCGCAGATGTCCGCGTGCAGGACATCAGCGAGCGCATAACCGGGTATGCGTACTGAAGCGAAGGATCCGGAGGGCAAGTTCACTGTTTGGTGAATTATCCCCTAAGTGCCAAGTCATGATTGAAGCAAGAGGATGGATGTCCTTGCCCTATAGAGCTTACAATCTAAATAGATTAGTGTGTACTGTATATACACACACTCCCACACACACATTTATATACAAACACATTTTTATTGTTTCAATAAAAATAAACTACTAGAAATGTGTTTTTTTTATGGGCTCCTAGCGGTCTAATCATTGAAATGAAAGGCTTTATGAAGCGTTTTACATTTCAGTGGTACTAGTAAGGGACCTGCCCTTACAAATTCACTGACAAGGTCACTATCAGGAATCACTGCTTCCCCTCTACATGACCTGGCATTTTTAACAAACATCCCTTTCATGGCACATTGCAATTACATTTGTTAATACTCAGAAGCCCAAATATGATTGACTGAACTTGTTGAAATAACCCACTGCTGCTGACGATGTAAAAACCTTAAACTAAAACAAGTTCACTGACTGAAGACAATCAGGGGCTTAGTGAGAACTTGTCTAAGTGAATTTGCATCAATTCAGGTTACTACACTCCAATCCAATGGTTGCAAATTCACCACTCCTTATTCTCACCAGCGGATTCCCATAGCAAAGAAGCAAACAGTGTTGTTACGGTCTCTTGTGTAGCTCGATGTAGTGAATTGTACAGTAGAAACCCCGCTATCATCTCCCTAATTAAGCACTTTGATCTGGCGAAGACTTTCATGAAAAAGCCCATCAAGCTTACTTCAAGTCAAAGAAGTTTGGGATTGAAAAAGCAAATCTAATTAAAGATGTTACATGGAACTGCGCATATTTATATCTTATAACCAGAGTTGGATTATGTACAAAGGCACCCTAGGAATGATGGTTGAACCCTAACCACTTTTCTGCGTAGGGCCCCATTGCATTGCCTCTACCTATAACAGATAAAAAAAGTACCATTTTTAAAGAAACTAGCAGTGCTGCTAGTATCCTCCTCACTGCAGCTGCTACTGTCTCTTGTTAGATTTCAGTAATTCAGTAGCTGATGGTCAACCCTGCACAAACCATTCCAGAACATGTCTCATCAGCTAGATGTCAGATTTGATTGCTTAAAGGAAGAGTTTAGTCTCAGTCATTTTCCAACTTAATTGCCTCTGTTAAATAAAATATATTTTTATTATAAATGGTTTACTTATTTTCAGTGGTTTTGAATTTACAGCCACTTACTTCCTTACAGAAACCCCTCCTATTTCCTTTTCAGCTGATTAGTTTGCAATCTCATGCCAATGGCTTGATTTTCAGAAAAAAACTAGGTGGGCAGCAGCTCTCTGAGATTGCACAAATGCAAGATTGGTTATTTAGATTTCTCTGTGACTGTAAATATTTAGTAGGCTTGTCCAAGGAGATCAGTGGCTAGTATTAGAATCATATGAGATGCCCATAAATACTATGTTGCTTTGCCTGTGTATAAAATATAGTGACAGTTGTTATATTAGTAAATGTACAACATTTACCTTGAGCAGGGGAGTGCTCATCAGTTTGTGAAGTTATGAGATTTGTGACGTGTGATGCATGGCGTGCGATTAATGCTACTGTGACTGATTTCATAATATGGGTCCAAAAAGGCACATAGGTATTTATTTGCCTTATGGATTATTGCACTTGTTTACATTTCCTTCTGCATCTTACACTTAAGATTTTTACATTGAACATTGTGATTAGCCAGGTCAATTATTTATCTACAAATGCCAGCTATTTAATAAGTGTTTTAGAACATGTCAGCAGTATCAGTGCTTCAAGTGCAATGAGAACAAAGTAAGTTGTTGGCTAGCAAGAGATCAACTGCCAGAGAGGAATGTGATAATGACACTAAGGGGGTTAAGCAGGAACATGGGCAAAGTTTTAGACAGCCTGGCAAACCACAGCAGCAAATGTTTGCATTTCTCAGT
Organism: Pipa parva; assembly: GCA_019650415.1. Taxonomy (NCBI): domain Eukaryota; kingdom Metazoa; phylum Chordata; class Amphibia; order Anura; family Pipidae; genus Pipa; species Pipa parva. The sequence continues at coordinate 8,978 of WMED01025140.1, read as the reverse complement.
ATATTGGCAACAGGCTGGTAACGCTATCTGCTTTTTGGTTGTTGGGGACTGGGACAAACTTTGCTAATGCCACTGTTTAACACACGAGGAGGCATGTGTCCTTAGCGTGATTCGAAGTAGACAGGGAATAAAGAGAAAAACGCTGTCCACAGTACTCCAAACTGCAGAGTTCAGATGAGGATACGCATTACACAGCAGTGAAAGCTTTAACAGATTTTAACTAGGAATACATTCAGATCTCTCCGTGGCCCGGTGTACTTTACAGGACAGCCACGGTTGTTTCGGTAGGGGTCTTTATATATTTTCTCTACTTTCTGCTTCCCTCCAGGCTCCTCAGTTACACCAACAAGTTTACATCTGACTGTAACCTAGGCTTGAATCAGATATGCAGTGATCCCCTTTATGAGCAGTGAAAGAATGATTGTAAATGAAAGGAACATTTGGATTATTTCTTTCAGTTGTTACTATGAATAGGCATCAGCAGGATTTTTGGCTTAGTTCACGATCTGATTGTAATACATATGTATATGAAGCATGTGGGACATTTTACTGACACTTGCATGTGCTAAATTGGAAATGATTACATGGTAGGGAAAGAGATTGCCTACAGTTTTGTCTGCCAGCAATAAACATTGTGACCTGTTTGAATTTCACAGTTTTAGAAATGCCGATATGGTCAGTTAGGATGCTTCCCTATAAGGCACCAGCCAGGCAAAGATTTTATTAAGCAAATTAATTGCACACTTCTGTGATAGCAAAAGAAGGAAGCCATCATACAATCCCAAATGCAAAACAGTTGTTTCACAAATGAAATCACATGTAATGAATTCCGGCCGTGGAATAATAAGGCAGGAGGATGTTTTCAACTCATGCAAAACGGCTTACACAATCTACACAATACAATAATAAAGCCCCAAACAAGTAACAGCTACTGCTTTTCCTCAAACTAGAAAAAGATTTCAGATGTTCTGGTCGAAGACGTAAGAGAGAGAAATCGTAATTGCCTTTGTCAGCACCTCAAAGATCCTAATGGGTTTCTGATGATGCTTCTGTGCAGGTTGTGCCAGAGCTGAAGATGGCTCTGTTGGTTGGCAGATTGCAGTCTTCATATTATTCCTCAACCTGGATGAGGTATCTCAGAACATCCAATGAAATGCTGATAAAATGTGTCAATATTTCTCATGTTAATATACATATTCACATTAAACAAAAGAGATGCTTCTATAGGAGGATAGCTTGGTGTTGAACTGGAGTTCTGGGGCTCTCCATGAAACAAGAGATCAGGGGCCCACCAGGAAGCAAGAGATCAGGAGCCGACCAGGAAGCAGGAAATCAACGGCCCACTGCAAAGCAAGAGAATGGGGGCCCACTAACAAAAAGATTTTGTTTGTGTATCTTATTTCCACTCTTCAGTCCCTATGATTTACTTTACTTACTGTATCCTTTTTATTTTTAGTTCCTACGCTCCTACCTGGTTTGTACTACCCTTATAAAAATGCCATGGTGTTGCAGTTTGAACTTCAGAAGGGTCACCAGGGAGGTTTTACTGTGTCCTGGTGGGCCAGTCTGACAGTAGGCTACCTGTTTTGCATGTCAGTATTTGTATTTATATTAAGTATAATACTGTATTTACCCAGAGCCCAATACTGGAAAAAGGTTGGGAAAACTAGTGGAAAAATTAAGAGGAAACATGATTTGGCCCTATCACTAGGAGTGATGATGCAGTTGTTGAACATCAGCCCTAGATCGCTGCCATTGATGGCAGAAGGGTTCTGAGTCTAAACTGGAAAGCTAAGTAACAATTGATGTTAACAGGGCTGGATTTCCCCATAGGCATAAGAGGCATGTGCCTATAGGTGGCTCAGTCAGAAGGGATGCCTCACTCCTAATCAGAGACATAGGCAGGGGGAGTCAAGAGAATTAAATCTAATTGATGTGTTTTTATTTGTCAGATGTTGATTCTGACATTTATTATTTAACTTTGAATGAAATTATAAGTCACACAGCACTCTAATTAATAGTTAGAATAGTTAACTCTATAATTTAATCTGTTTATTTTTACAATGGGGTGTGGTCATTTAATGGGTGTGGCCTAAGGCACCATACATTCTGTGCCTATAAGCTCCTGAGATGTAAATCCAACACTGGTATTTAATCATAAAGGTAGATGAAAAATGTTAGTACATTTCTAAGGTATCTCAGACCTTAGTCACAGCTTTTCATAAATCACGTGGAATTGTTGTTTGCTTTTAAATGTACATTGGGGCATTGCTAATATATTCTCTTTTATAAATTTACCAAGATTGTATTTTAAATGACTTTGAATTGTTGAAAATAAATATTTTCACTATATTTTTTAATTTTTAAAAAAAAAGTGGGATGGTAACTGCCTTTATGCCTTTGTGCAAGGGCTGTGCTGATCACCTCACCAGGCCGCAATAAAATAACAATAAAACCAATTAATTAAAGAGTCCTGAAATGGATTGTTGGTAGTATATATTCAATCTTCGCTTTCAGTAATTCTAAATTATATCTATAAAGTAAGATATTCAGTTTAAAAATGTGCTTTAGGGAACACTTCCTGTGTATGTGTTATCAAAAGAAACATAGAAAACAATAGGACTGGGTAAGGTCTGTTTAACATCAAGGCTGCTATCAGTAAAGATAAAGAACAGACAGAAAGCAATAACATTTATGAATTCAGCTTCATAGATAACAGTTTTTACAAATGTTACAAATATTGTATTTGAATCACTGCAATGCTGAACCAAATGGGAATTTTTTTTATATTTTTGGTGTTTTCTGAAAACAGTGATTTGTTTAGATCGTTTTTGCCTTTATTAAGCAATGAAGATAGCCTGTATCTGAGTCATAAAGTGAGATAGAAAAGATGTGTTGGTAAAGAAAGAACAGGTTTATCTCCTAGGTGAACCTAGGGCACGCATGCCAAAGAGGGCCCTCAGAGCCACTGTTGCTCTAACAGCTGTACTAGATCCCCTCAGTGAGTGAGCACTCCTTCAGTAAAGGCCACAGTCCCAGGTTGCATCCACAGACTCCACTGAAGGAGTGCTTGCTTGCCAGGGGGATCTAGGTGGAATAGCTGTTGGACATCTGCCCCACCTCAGGTGTGATGACCTCACTCATGAGTGCCTGCACTGCGAGGGAAGGCAAACCAAGTTCCCCCACAGTGTAGGAGATGATGAATGATGTTACTCATTGCCACTCATGCCGAAAAGGTTCGCCACCACTGCCCTAGGTAATCTTAATAAGTCCTATACACCAGTAGTCCCCAAATGTAAGGCCACTGACCACTGCTGGTCCACGGGCCCCTCGGCACTGGGCTGCCTGATGGTGACACACACAAAGTGCATCACCATCAGGCGCATTTGGCTCCACCCACCCTTCCACGGGAACATCAAACTTTTTCTAGGTTGGGGAATCGGTCCCTGATCCAGAAAAGGTTGTGGACTGCTGCTATACAATATGACCTCTCCAGAGTTAAAGTTAAATCCTATCGCTTTAATTTTTGTTTAGTAAATGTAGATCAGTTTTCATTTAGTGCTAATATACTTTACAAAGCAATATACGTTGCTTTAAAAGACCAGTGACACCATAGAAAGGTATTCAGCTGTTACGAGTTGATCGATTAGTGACTTACCATTAGTCACTTGCAGTACCTCTTTTTCACCATTTAGTCACGAGTTCAGTAGGCTGCAATACTCAACAGAACCACCAGTACAATACAATACACTGATGCATTACAAGTGGGGCTTAAACACGTATACATGAATAAATGATGCTAGTTAATGGATTCCATTAAAATTATTAAAAAATGAACAGTCAACACAACTCCTTCAGTTAAAAAGAAAGTTCAGGTTCATTAAGTAGATACAGTATTTATGCTTATTATGTGTATTTATAGATCAGTGACCCGGCACATTGTTACGGCTCTTCTATCTGTGTATGTAAGTTCTCCCATTTAGATTGCAAGCTCTATGGGGTAGGGACCTCCATCCTCATGTTTCAATCACTACCTGGCACTTGAAGAGATGTATCGTCATGATACTATGCTTGTAATCTATTCACTTGTATTGTGTAAGGCACATTTCCCATGTCTCTGTTGTGTTGGTATTCTTGAATTGTACAGCGCTGCATAAATTTTTGGCGCTTTATAAATAAAATGATACATACATATAATAGACAAAAAAAACAAAAAACATAATATTATTTTTGTAAATTAGACTAATTAAAAAAATACATTTTCAGTTAATATGCACCTCCACTGCTGCTGTTCCTGACATGCTCCTGTACAAATGAATGGGTGCCCCCCTGGAGGCTACTTTCTTGTCACAGCATAAGCAGTGGATGGAGAACTAGCAGTGGAGGAATATACTAGCTCTCTCTCTTTTTTTATCTATGATCCCGAATTTCCCTTTTAAAAGGCACCTGCCTCCTCAAAACTAATACTAATTTATGTTCTACTAATAAAATAAACATTTTGTAAATATATATGTATTTAAAAAATGTACCTTTATACAGTGTTTCTCTCTATCATCTTCTCTGTCAGCCTGACTTTTCTACTTTTCTTTCCTGGGTGGGTTGAGCTGGGCTAAAGGATGATTGACATTATAGCTCCTCCAATCAGATCCTTAATTCACGATCTAGCAGGGATCTGATTGGAGGAGCTATAATGTCAATCATCCTTTAGCCCCACCTACCCAACACTTCGGGGGAAAAACGTCAGGCTGACAGGGAAGATGACAGAGAGAAATGCTGTTTAAAGGTACATTTTTTTAAAATATATATTTACAAACACAATTATTTCATTAGTACAAACTTAATTAATATTAGAGTTTGAGGTGACAGGTGCACTTTAAAAGTATTTTTACTGTTCCAATGACTCTCGCCAGTTTATGAACTTGGGACTACGGAGCTTTCACTTTGTCAAGGGTTTGAGAGTAAGCATCATGAAAATGCAATAAGTGGCATTGTTTTTAGCAACACATTTAGGAAATCCACTTTAAAGATAATAAACTATAAGCTATAGGTAGGAAACTGCCATACCATTTCTCTTCAGGAGTTACTGGTCCATTAATGCCATAATGGAAATGTGGAACACTAAGGGAAACAGGGATGGGAAAGAAAGACACACTGCTACTCTCCCAGAAGCACTATTAAGTAATAATAGGCGGGTGCTGGGTGAACAATAATTTAGCAAACAATAAAAAAGTGGGGAAGAAAAGCTGTAGTGGAAATATTTAGATCCCTACATGTAAAGATGTTGGCATCATTTTACATGAAAAAACTTTTTTTTTTTAGTTTTGGGTTCTTTCTCCTTTAAATATTAAGTTTCTGTTCAACAATGATGTGCTTCTAACAGGTAAACAAACAGAACATGCAGGGTCAGAGAGTTTATAACCCAAGGCCAGACAGCCAAACTTCTTTTGTTTAACCACAATATTAATCTGACTGATATGAGATGTTATTTTCCAGCAGCTGGTCAGTTACTTACGATGGGGTTTTTTTTTTTTATGGAAACTAAAACAAAAGCACAAGTGGTTCAGTTTAATTTTCACAATGAAGCATTTAAAGTAATTAAAGCAGGGCTGTCAGACATGTCAGCCTGGCTGCTAAGGTCAGGTTCACACTGGCGTAGTGATTCGAATGCAACGTACATGCGCTAGCAAAAAAGACGCACGCCACGAATCCCCATAACACTTACCTGTTCCGGCCACACTAGCGCTAAACGCGACAAGCGCACGTATGTGACAAAAAGCATGCGGCCAGATAGGATAAAAAGCGAACGCCAAGGGAGCGTTCACACTGCATCAGGTAAGTGCAAAAGAAAAGCGAGTCCCAAAGAAAACGGCCTGAATTTTCCGGCGTATTTTTGGGACGCGCTTTTCTAAAAGCACCGCGCAGAAATATACCAGTGTGAACCTGTACTAACAGGGGTTTCTTCTCCCCTGTCGAGGAACTTTCAAATCTCAAAGATCTATTAACAAAAAGGTTTATAAAATCATTCGCATTTTAATTCCATAGCAATGCACTCCTTGTTGTTAAAGGGCTCTAAAGAATAGTAACACCAAAAGCTGAAAAAGCCTCAAATGCATTTATAATTACTAATCTATACTCCCAAAATTGTTAAATTGTTTATAGAAAGTAGGATATTTAGCTATTTAGCTTTAAAAAAATCTGGCTTTAGAAGACACTTCCTATATTTGCTTTATGGTGAAGCACTATAGAAAACTATGGGACAGGGTGAGGTCTGTTTAACAACATGGCTGCTATCAGTAAAGATAAAAGAAAGGAAGCAAGAACATTCATGAATTTAACTTCAAAGAGTTTGAGTTAACCTGAAACTATTGCCTGTGAATTCCAATGATGTACCACTTAAATTAAATATTGAGTAGGCTTGTTTGGATTGTTCAGTAACAAATTCACACATATTTAATTTGTCAGTATGTAGTTCCTTTTAAATGATACACAAAATAGTCTTTTAGTTCAGCAGCTGTTTGTAAGATGAGACTGCTGTTGCCCTAGAAACAGACACCTTAAAGGGGAACTATAGTCAAATTGCATCTTTACATATGCAGTACTATACCTTAGTGAGAAGTGTTTCTCCCCATTATTTGTTTCATGCGATGCAGAATGATTGAGTAGGCAGCACTGATAAACTCCCGCACCAGGAAATGTGTCTGTGACATGTACCGGCCAGTTTTCCATGAAAAGGTTCCTCCCCAGGATATTTTTCCCTACTTACTACTTAGCACATGTGCACAAGTCAGCTTTCCCTCTGTAATCCCCTGCATTCCAAGCTTAATTTATGCAGCCAAAAGGTCAGCATACTGCTTAAGCAATAGCAGTCAGGCAGCTTTTTCTTCTCATGTTGCCTGACTTGCAGAACAGAAAGAGGAGAGGGAGAGGGGGGAGGAAAATGTCAGCTCTCAGGAAAACTAATTAAGGGAAACAAATGGCAAGTATTATTATTTTTCCCTAAATGCTTTTTTTTTAACTATTTGTGCCAGCAATTGGCTTAATATAAAGGAGTTTTATAAGTATGTGTGCAATTATATCTGCACGATATTGCACCTTTAATCATTATTCTTTTACTTATCTATTAGGATGGAACAGGAGGGAATCTCAAGCATGGAGGACTTGGATGATGATGTGTTTTATCCAGACACATTTGGATATCAGGATCATTCCATGAATCCTACCACAGGTTTTAACCAGAGCCAATCTTATACCTGTCTGTTGGGCCGCTTCCAGCTGTTCCCCCTTTCTCACTGCTGTGGCCCAGGATGCAGGGCCACAGATTATGAAGATAAGGCTACACAGACGCTGGGGTCACCTTCCGTCAGCCAGAATATAATGTTACCTTGTGGGGTCTCTGAAGCCCCTCAAAGACTTTTCTATGGTAAGGAGACCCGAATACGAAAAGTTAGGTGCTGTGGGGGATTATTTATCAAAGTCGAATTAAAATTCAACAGGTATATCGATATACTGCTAAATAGGTGGAAAGTATTGATATCGCCGATATCGATATTTATCACATCCCTTCAGACCTTTATGTTCAATGAAAAGTGTTTGACTGGTTGAGGGTGGTGAAAAACTCCATTATTCCCTATGGAGATGGTTCAGAAAAAGTCCCCCCGCTGAAAATATCGGCAATATCAATAAATTAATGGAAAAGGAGCTCCGCTGAAAGCAATGGAAAGTGTTGCGGCATTAATGCGTCGAAATTTATCACTACTTTTTATATACCGGTAAATTTTATTCAGCATGACATCATTTGGGTGAAATTTAAAAATGCAGCAAACAGAAAGTAACGGTGATGACCTGGCGAATAACCGTGAAACAGGTCAAAAAGCAGTGAATAAGATGGAAATGACCTGTTAAGATTTCCCCCTATATGTCTCAAAAAACAACATTTGTCCAGGAAACCCTGTTTGTTTGTCTGTACAGTTAAAATCCTATTCTGTCATCCCTTGTGGTTTTAGGCGGTGTTCACACTAGCTGCTTTTCAGGTTGAGTTTTTTTCTTTTAATTAGGCTCATTATTGTCTGTTGAAAAACACAGTAGCCTGTGTGGATTATTCCACATGAAACAATAGATACTGTTTTTCCAGCTCAGCTGAAAATGAGCTAGTGTGACCCCAGCCTTAGGGGGAGTAAGTTCCAGCAGTAATAGCCCATTATTTCTACACAGGAAGAATTTTTCTTTGGCCAATCAGCTAATTTGACCTTCCTGCACAATGCTGCGTGTGACTATTAAAGTGCACCTGTCACTTCAAAATGCTAATACTAATTTAGGTTGTACTAATGAAATAAACATTTTTTTAAAAAAAATATCTGTATTATAAAAAAATGTACCTTTATACAGCGTTTCTCACTGTCATTTTCCCTGTCAGCCTGACTTTTCCTTCTCGATTTGGGTTGGGCAGGGCTAAATGATAATTGACATTATAGCTCCTCCAATCACATCCCATAAATCGCGATCTACCAGGGATCTGATTGGAGGAGCTATAATGTCAGTCATCCTTTTAGCCCCAGTTAGCAAGGTAGGGAATACAGCAGAAACGGTTGTGTGCTACCAAGTGAATTTATTAACATGCTGCATTACATGTGTACATTACAAGCCCTTTATCAAATGGCAGTGAAATTAAATAGTACACTGAATTACACACACATACAAAGCCCTCCCCTCTCAGTGTGGACCAATCCTTTTAGCCCCGTCCAACTCTGGAAAGAAAAGTCAGGCTGACAGGGAAGATGAGAGAGAGAAACGCTGTATAAAGGTACATTTTTAAAATACATTTATATTTACATACACGTTTATTTCATTAGTACAACCTAATTTAGTATTCGAGTTTTGAGGTGACAGGTGCACTTTAAAAAGCATGGGTGTTGAAGAGTGATCGCTCCTGTATACCAGTACATAAAGACACTGAGCAGAAAGATACCAGTGATTCTGTA
>WMED01025139.1:329-11082 GCA_019650415.1 Pipa parva | reverse complement strand
GGGGGGCCGAATCTGGCCCGCGGGCCATAGTTTGGGGACCCCTAGTCTGGAGGATCTCTAGTGCGACTGCCATTTGAGCTAAACCCCTCAATATGTATATGTCTGTTTTAGTTGTTTATGTTGGTATGTTGGGTGACAGTGTTCCTTAAATTTGACATTTAATGGTTTAGTATCCATTTTATTCTGTAAATTCATGTTCTTCTAATTTTGTTTAAACAAAACAGTTTATACAGAAAAATTTGTGACTCAGGTTTTTATAAGAAGAAAAAAAAAATTTAAACTATTCATAGAAAACAAATGACTAGAAAACCTTGCAGAGCTCTCATTCATCACCGTGTAAGACACAGCTCTGCTAATCATCAGTGTTATCTTTCTTAGCAGCATCTCTGCTCATTTAAAATGTAAAGGTCTGTTTTAAAAGAAGTAGATTAAGGCGACTGAGTATTTGCAGAAGTTAATCATGGGAAAGGCAAATTAATTATAAAGCAGCCAAGCAAAGGGATATTGTAAGTTAAGGTAATAAAACTGCTCTTACTTTCAGGCCAGTGACACACACAGCAAAATGCATCTGACAGCTGCCTGTTCACTTATGTTATATTGCCCACAGAAACTTCACCACTAAAATAAGGTTTGGACATATTTGCAAATGTACTACACCGGTGGTACAATATAGGTCAAGGGGCAGACATCAGATGGGTTTTTTTTTTTTGTCATGCGAGAAAATGTGTGACAAAATGTGTGTCACTGGACATTATAATTTTTGTGCAGATCTATTTTATAGGGGAACTCATTCTCATTTTATATAGGGGTAATTCTTAATCCTGAACTCTGTATTTTTATTGCTTGTACAGTGTTCACCTTTTTAATGTGCTTCCTGCATCTTGAATGGTGATGCATGGTGTTTTGGAGCAGTTTTTGCCACTGAATTTGCTGCATGATGCATTCTGGAAAATTCACAGCCAGAAGTCAGCATGTGGTCCTGGCCTTGACCTGCTTGTGTAAATATAGATATGATCCAGTGGTATAACTACAGGCAATGCAGCAACTTCTGAGGGGGCTCTAGTAGTCACAAAAAGACTAATGGGGGTTATTCACTAAGGTGCAAATTCGACTGTCGAATTTGTAAACGGCGAATTCCCATAGCAAATCCACGACAATTTTCCCACTGTAAAGTCACAACAAATTTTTAAAGTTAAGATCGCAACAATTTTCCCATAATAAAGTTGCGACTGCGACAATATTCTGATAAAGACACAACTGCGACAGTGGCAGCGTATTGCGACTTTCTTTATTTGGCGAATTCACACCAATGCACAACAATTTGTATTTTAGTGAATAACCCCCTGAAGCTTAGCAGAAGTAAAAAATGTTATACTGCAAAAAGCATCATGCAAAGGTAAAATAAATGGGTGACCAGAGTCAGTAAAGTTAAACAACTTATTCTGTAGATCTAAACACAAAAAACTGGTTGGCAGAGGTTTGCCAAGATATAATGCTTGAATACTTTTACAGGAAAATTACAAGACATTTTATTGTCTTTCTGTAATTTGCTCATGCGTTTTCTATGTAAAAATGCATTGTGTGACATTACCCTTATAGATTCTGTTTTTGGAACAATGTTTTGTAGGGTGGGTAGAAAGTGATCAGCAGATCATCATGCTAACAAACACGTGGGTCATATTTACCAAGACCAGTTTAACCATATTGATTGATTTCATCCCATTTCGCTGACAGTTTTTGTATCTCTGTACTTTTTTTATTTTTTGAGGTTTAATAAAAATGTTTCTGCATCTAAATAAATTTGCAATGCTTTTCTATGAGGATTACATCCATTACAGCTTGATATCAATGTCTCTTCGATGGGAAAATATTTTGGACTTTAGTAAATGTGGCCTCACATTGTGTGATCAGGTGTCAAAACCTTGTTGATGAAAGTTTTTTTCTACTTGGGGTTTTAATGGGCACCTGATCGCATCTGCTGATGCTCCAAGCTGGAATATATCCAAGGCCAATATAACAAAATAAATTTCTGATATACATCTCACTCATATTTATTTACATTTAACCAGCTGTGTACTGCTTGAAATATAAAATGCCACATCTGAAATAGCCTTAAGGGGAATTTTTAAAAACATAATAATTAAAAAAACTGGAAGATCAAGAAAAATCTTAGGCAGGAATGTTTTGGACGAGTCAGATTAGCAAAGAATTATATCATTATGTCTACATATTGCAAATTGTACATTGCTTACCATTTAAATCAAGTACACATATTATTGCAAATCTCCAGCATATTTAGTTGCTGGTGGTGTCCTGGTGTGTTATGTAGTATTACTTACACAAACATCCAAAAACATTACCTGCAATTTAAGTACACAACACAACACTTGTCAAGTCAGAGTTGTTTCACATGCATAATGCATTGTTATTGCATGGCAGTCAGCTACAAATGGAATATTATATGGGTAGATTTCAGAATGAATTCTACTGTGTAGAATATCTAAACTTATGCTCTCACTTAGTAGGAAAGTAAAATATTAGCGGCCTGAGATTAAAACAATACAGTGCCCTAATACATGTCATACAATCAAGCAATTACTAGTACAAAAAAGTGAAATTATTTCAATGTATTACTTAATTAATGAGATGCAATGGGCCGTCTGGACCAAATACTCAAAACTACCGATAATTGGGGTTATATTCATGTTCCTTATAGCTCCACATGTTGAATTAATGCGAAGATGGAAGAGGGGGAGCTACAGGAGAGCTGCTATTGATACTTCTCTGAACAGATCCATCAAATTATGATTTAGAATAGATCTGAACAGAAGAGCCACAACCTAGATTTTCAGGTTTCTATGGCAATGACCTGGATATAAAGAGGGAAACATAATTATTAGTAGTAAAATGTTTGACTAAGACTACCTTTTCTTTAAATAGAATGACTAACAGAAAACCTGACAAGGTCCACTTTTCAGGTGTCAAAATGGTCCTTCAGTCCCCAGCCATTGAGCAATTGTATACTGTATTAAAATTGGCAGAAATATGTCATATTTAAGTGAATTGTTTGTGGATGCTGTTTACTTTTATATTTCCATTTTAACAGGGGCTCAACATTTTGCATATTACTGTTAGTCAAAGAGCAAAGCACTGAGTCTGATTGTCTTCTGTATTATATTAAGAGTATAAAATAAATAACTTCTGATTTTTATGCTTTCCATCTTAATAATTTAGAAGCAACTGCTATTATAAATTTTGGCCATAAGGTTAAGTCTTAGGGGAATATAATATATAAATACAAAAAAATAAACCTTTTAGAGAAGCTATAATATTTTCTCTTTGTTGTAATGCATTTCTGGCTATACATCTTAAGCAACAATTTACTTCTCTCCAGCTCAGTTTTATGTCAATATACTTTAAATAGACTAGTCACCTTCTCTGCTCTCCATGGTCTTCCATTGCTTTCTGTGATTTTTCCTACATTGCCTTTTCCTACAACACAGAACATTCTTCCCTCCCATATTTACTTTTTATTTCTGCTGTTTTTATGCTACATACAGAATAAAGCATTATGGCATGCTGCATAAACTTCTGCAAAATTGCACTGTATTGAGGGGAGATAAAGCAATGCAGAAATGTTTATGCAGAAAGGTTCAGCCCAGCTGGTAATGAATATATAAGAAATATGCTTTGTACCAAAAAAGCCCTGCTTTTCAAATGTCGTTGTCACTTTAAGGGGTAACCTTAAATGTCTAAATGGAGGGCTTGTGTCCTTGCTTACATTTATAATAGTTATATTAAGCCTGGCATTTTATATTGCTTTAAAATGAAAAACATTTTCACATTTTTGCAACTGTATTTCAGAATTGTTGAAGAAAGCAAGCTTGTACCTGTTCTCTTTCAAGTCATTTTGGTAAGGATTTTATTTAATATTTAGTAGCTAGTAACTATTGAAATATAGTTATGATAATGATAACATATTTTACACAGTTATACTATAATGGGTAGAATACACAGTGTACTTTAATAATAAATTGTTCATTATATTTTAGGTAAAATTGTATTTAGTCAAGTACTGTTTTTTCTATAATACCGTAGGACTCTTGCCAACTAATTTTGCAAATCATTCTAGTAGTCTTCAGTCTTCATACAATGCTTGTACCAAACATGACAGTAAGCATTTTCCGGAGACTCCATAAACACCCACTGGTTAAATGTAATGTATCAAGTTATACGCTAGTCTTGTCAAATAAATTTTGTGTAGGAGTTTAAACTAAAATGAACCCATTCAGAGTGACTGCTGCAGAATTCTAGTTCAAGAAAAGTTTTCTTTCCTTTTTTTTCATCAAGATCACACATTTTAATAAATGTCTAGTACTTTTTTCCTATTTCTATGTAAAATTATCTTGCAGTTCCTGTTAAATTAGTTCAGTGCAGCAAATTATCCAGTATCAAAGCTTTGTTAACTGAGATCATAGTGAGCTGTCTGCCCCTAGGCTTTGACACTAGAGATTTAGATATGGTTTTAGAAATGTGTTATTTCTAAAGCAGAAAAATACCACTAAGCTGGCAGCTGTACTAGCTACAGTCAAACCTTGCACTGAAGTATTCTGGAGGTTTAATGTTGTTATAGAATTATACAGCACTGGCTTCTGCCCATGAAATGTAATTGAGGCAGAGATGAGTTCCAAAGAGATTAAAAGCTATGGTTCCTTGAATAAAGCTTGATTTAGAGAGCTAAATATACAACTGAAAGAGCAACTACTGTATCTTAAAACTGCTTCTCTGAGGGTTAGAAAAGGAAGATTGTGAATGTAAGACTGAGCTCTTGGTATCAAACAAGCTCAACAATATGTGTATTATGCTTTGCCTTCTGTGCAGAATGTACAGTAACACAGTGCTGTCCAACTTCTTCTATGTGGATGACTTATTATCTGTTACTCACACATGTTAGGGAGTAGATGCTATCAAAATAATATTATTCTTAAAAAACTGTTTATCTCTTTTGAAAACTTAACTCATAAACATCATCTGATGGGGTATAGCCTCTGCCAACCTCTGATTTAGACAGCATTACAGTACAAAATATATTGGTTATATAGCCCTAGACCCTAGCCCTCTATAACCCTATATGCATGTTTGATAACAACATACTATACATGTGTTTAATTCCACACCAAGGGGATTATTCACTAAGGTGCGAATTTGACTGTCGAATTCGGAAACAGCGGATTCCCGTAGTAAATCCGCTACAATTTCCCCATTGTAAAGTTGTGACAATTTTTACAACAGTTTTCCCATAATACAGTCGCGACTGCGACAATAATTTCATTATAAAGATGCGAGTGCGACAGTAGCAACCTAATGCAACTGTCTTTATCTGGCGAATTCGCATCTATACACAACAATTCGGACTTTAGTGAATAACCCCCAAAGGTATATAACAGTGATTTTATACCCAATGGCTGTATGACAGAATGTTGTTCTGCACTGTTATAGTTTGAAATAATACATCATTTTAAACTTTTTATGAAAGTATAATGCATAATCTATTGTGAATATTGTACAGTTTAACCAAAAACCAACTGCTGGGTCTTAAGCTTATCAAGGTTCTAAAGCTTGTCAGTGTATCCCCTGGACTTGTAAGTGATCTTGACTAGAGGTAGAAGGTTGTTTACTATACCTAATCACAGCAGGACTGTGGGAAACTGTTCTGCAATTTGATTTATAGCTACTGGGTATTTAGTGTTGTTCCTGTGCACATTTTCTTTAGTTTCACATGAACTTCCAATAAATTAATAATGAAAGTCAGCTTCATTTGCATTATATTTATTCTCTTTAAAACTGCTAGGTAGCTTTATTCACATTTGTATAGTTAAAGGGGACATTTAAGTCCCCTTCCCCCTTAATTAATTCTAAATCTTCATGCTAGAAATATCAGTTGTATTATATGCAATTTTGTATTAAAGGGGAACTATAGTCATATTACATCTTTTGATATGCAGTACTATACTATACTTTATTGAGAAGCATTTCTCCCCAGTAGATGTTTCATCTGAAGCAGAATGATTACACAGCAATGATAAACTCCTGCACCAGGAAATGCGTGTGATGTGTACTGGCAAGTTTTCCATGAAAATGTTCCCTCCCCTAGACATTTTTGCCCTACTTACTACTTAGCACATGTGCACAAGTCAGCTTTCCCTCTGTAATCTCCTACATTCCAATTGTAAACAAGCTGAAATTTATGTGGCCAAAAGATCAGCACACTGCTTAACCAATAGCAATCAGGCAGCTTTTTCTTCTCTTGCTGCTAGATTTACAAATGGGAAAGGGGAGGGAGAGCAGAGGAGGAGAAAATATCAGCTCTCAGGAAAACTAATAAAGGGAAACAAACGGCAAGTATCAGTTCTTCCCTAAACCTTTTTTTTAACTATTTGTGCAATTGGCTTAGTATAAAGAAGTTTTATATGCATGTGTGCAGTTATATCAGTACTATAGTGCCCCTTTAAATCTCACTATTTCTCTAAAAAGTAAATTGTTTTACTTCCTCTTCTGCAGCTCTCCTCAGCTAGCATTTGTCACCAGAGCCCCCTTACTGCTTCTTCCCTTGAATCAGAATAGAATCAGAACATCATCAAGTATTTAATATTTTTATTTGGGTTTGGGCTGCAATATCACTTTTAAACCAACAGGTATATATCAGGCTCACAGCTCACCTTTCCAGACAACTGTCCAATACCAGGGCAGTGGTCAAAACAGCTAACTGATGAAAGAGGTATTAGAAGGCTGCTACACATTTTGCAGATAAACAGTTTTATGATTTGTGTGCTGACAAATCCATTATGAACTTATTACACCATAGTATGAATGGGATAGACCAGCAGCCTTTCAGAATTTTTATCCCTTAAGACTAAGGGGGGAATTCACCATAGTGCGAAGTGAGGTCCAGATCCTTCGCCTCACTTTGCACAGACTGTTATGCGCTCACTGATGTCCTGCACGCGGATATCAGCGAACGCCTTAAAGGGATTCCAGTCTTGGCGAGGCAACTCGAGTGGTCTCGCCGAGACTGGGATCCCTTTAATGCTCACTTCGCACTATGGTGAATTCCCCCCTAGAACTGTGGATTTTCATAGAGAAAAAACAAATCTTTGCAGTAACTCTTGTTGTAGGGTATTTGTACACTTGATTGTACATGGTTCTTTGGAGGTGTGTAAGTTGCAAAAGTTTGACCATTGAATCATGTTTAATATCAAATAAATTGATATGATCCATTTAGAAATAAATTTGTTTTAAGAAACATAATTTTCTTCTTAAAAACAAACAACAAAAGACTATTGAAAAATATACATGTGCATGTATTTAAAACATTTTTTATGAGAAACAGGAAGTACTCTTGGCTGAAAGCTTTGCAGAAATATAAGGTCTACTGTCCTTGGTGCAGAGAATTTTTCATGTACAACAAATCCTAACCCTTAAAGCTTAAACATAATGCACAGAGAAAGTATTTTACCCATGGCCACAAGAATGGTGATACTGCACAAGCTTGAAACACAGAAATTCTTGAGTTAGACTGAGATAGAGGTTTATTTACATAAAGTTCCCATAGCACATTGCCTTAAGTATTCCATCGGTTTGTAATAGTCTTCCTGTGTAAGATAATGGTTTTAGTAAGGGTCATTACAGTCTCAACATTTTCTTTATGTCTAAATTCAAACTTGGGTCTATAAAAGTCAGTGTTATCTCAGGTTCACACTGGCTGTTTTGTAGCTGAGCTGGAAAAATAGAATAAATTGTTTCCTATAGGATAAACCACACAAACCACTCTGTTTTTCACCATAGACAATAATTAGCTCAGCCTGGGTGGCCCTGGCCAGAGAAGGAGAAAAATTTTCCTTAAGAAGAACTACACTTCTGTCTATCTTAATTTTATTTCACACCTTTTCCATTGTGAAGAAGCCAAACAAAAAGAACACAATTTATGTATGACATAAAAGTTTTGTTTGTGAAGAAAGCCCTTCAAGGTAGCTGAATCCAGGTTATTGTGTATATAAAATATCCTATAAAACATGATAGATTTTACTAGTAAAATTTCTGAAGTTAATGATTAGTAGCTTTGAACTATTCTGTACTTAAAACCATCATTTGAAAACTGGTTTTTGCTGCTTTGCATGCCATTATGTATTAATGTGAATTTTAGATCCAAACCCATGATTTATATTTTCTGCAATGTTTATTGCTGCTACTCTAACAAAGTATGAGTCTTGCGTTTTGTCTTGGAAACTTTCCAGTGTACATTAATATACATATAAATGAGGTGAGGGTGAAAAACTTGCAGTGATAAAGTTGCAGACTCCTAGTAAACTTACAGAAAGCCATTGTCCTCTAGTTTGTACTCTGCCGAAAATGTAATAAATAATCTATATTATATTTCAAATTGTGATCAAAGCCATGCTGTTCTGGAGTATTTTTACTGGATATGTGAGTCAAACGGAAAGGGTGAAATCCTGGCATATTTACAGTAGCTGAGGAACATAAAGCATCCTTTTTGTATTGTGTACCTTTTGTTAATATATCTATTACAGCCACTTTACATCAACAACTGACATTCAATGTTTGACCAGCTTACAACACGACTTGCCAACGAGTATGTAATCATTCATTTAATACAAAATATTTAGATTGTAGCTGGAAAAGTGTTGCAATCGATCCAGAAGCATCTTAATGAAACAGTAGCTTCATGCATGTATTTATTTTTCCACAAGAAGTGTCATTTCATATTAATGGCAAGCCATCATCTTGTGATTATTACATTGTTACTAAATATGCAGTTTTAGACTAGCCAAGCACAGACTTACACAGACATGACATTTCCAATCAAAGAAGAGTTTTGCAGCCAAGAAGCATATCATAATATAAATTTTTAAAAATCAATCATAACATTACTGCTACTTTTAAAATGAAGGCATTTTATGAAACTAGACAGCATTCAGTAGAGCCAACATATCACGAGTTTTACAAGATCTAATGCTATAGAGTT
Organism: Pipa parva; assembly: GCA_019650415.1. Taxonomy (NCBI): domain Eukaryota; kingdom Metazoa; phylum Chordata; class Amphibia; order Anura; family Pipidae; genus Pipa; species Pipa parva. Next base: position 2,039 of record WMED01025139.1, on the reverse strand, counting down.
GAAATTTAACTACTCCATAAAGTAGAAATGCTAAAGGTGGGTTACTGTAATTTTGGACCATAAGATGACTCCAAAAGATTGCATGCAATTTAGAGATTAAAAAAGAATAGAGTGTAACTGCAGTCTATAGCATCTTATCGTCCAGAAAATTTGGTAAATGAATTTAAGGCTTTTTTTTTATATTTTGGTATTACTGACCTTTTAAAGAGGTGCCCTTAAAAGACACATGCATTAACTGACCTGTAGAATTAATATAGCCAAAGATCCTTGGGGGTTAAGCTGCCCTAGTAACATCTGTACTCTACTCCCTGATTATTATGGGTGGGATTTTCTGTTCCAACTAACCAATCAGCAAGCCGAAGTGATAGTGTAATTCAGAAGCTCAGCTAGTACTGCATTTGTATGCCTGTGCTTGTTTTTAGTGTTTCAGTGCTCTTTACAGAACAAGTACGTCAATGAGGAAGTTTACCATAAGCTTTAGAACTCTAATGTTATTAATAAAATGCCTCATTATTTCAGAATAAAACTACAGGGTAGCTGAACTGGTGGTGGTGGTTTCACTGTCTACAACAATATACTTGCATCTACTCTTTATGAAGTAGTACCAGATATTGTTTGTTATCCAAATTTCCCAACATCAGTCTTGGCACTTTAATCAGTCACTCATAGATGTTCCTGTGCTGCTAAATATTAAATAGAGAGTCCTTACCAAAAACTTTTCAGGAAAAGTTTGTATAATTGCTTCAAACAGCAGAACAACACATCATGGTATAATGTGATTCTTTGTTGAGCTAGACTCTGGTTTTTTCGCAAAGAAAAAAAAATTCAGTTGGTTTAAAACTCCCATCAGTGTTATAGACTTAACACTGGAATGTTCCCTTTACTTGTGGATGTTTCATTTTGTTTTGGGTTGTTACATAAGTTGTTACCTATAAGGGATGCTTATTAAAGGAGTCTATTACAGGGCAGAAAAAGATTGAATGTAAGGTAATAAAACCCAGGATTGCAGGAGCAAAGGACTTTAGACCAGCTGGGGAGTTATTCATGAAAGTCCATAGAGTCTTAAAAATGTGTCCATTTGAAATTTCCCCGTCTTTCAGTAAACACTGCAATGTGATGAATTCACGTCCAGTTAGGATGCTTACATAGAGCAACCAAAAACCTGCTAATGTACTTGCGGTATTCAGCGAAACTGAGAAGATAGGAAGTTCATAGGATCGTGTCGACATCTGCAGCATGCAAAGATCAGGGGCCGAGCTAGAGTTTAACTAATCCATTGGCAAGCATCTTTCCCTTGCAAATTACCCCTTGACAAAATGAACCTATAATTATCCTTTATTAAAGTTAATGGGACGTTGTGAGGCTGACATCACTGCACTTGATTGGTGGAATACGCAAGACTATGCTTCACTACATGCCCCTTAATGTTCCACTGATTACGCTGCACTGTGAAAGAAACTGCATCCAACAATGTTTGCATCTTCGCATCTTCAATAAGAGAATCCACTGCTTAGTAAATAAGGGGTGGAAAATTTGTGACTATCAGAGTGATGTAAAAATTCACTTTGATTGAACTTGGACTTTGCTAACAGGTGTCACTGACCTTTTAGAGGGAAAGGGTAAAAGAAAAGAAATGAAAGTGAGTATATCCAGAATGGAGGCTACATAGATAGCAAAATTTTGCTAGGTAAGTGGGAACAGGACAGAATG
>WMED01025136.1:0-11082 GCA_019650415.1 Pipa parva | reverse complement strand
CTGCAGCACTGCAGCACTGCAGCACTGCAGCACTGCATGTGTAAATATGTTGGTGGGATATAATGTACTGTGTGAAATTCTGTATGGAGGATCTATTGCACTATAGGAGATTTGTCCCAGCACTGTAGACACGATGCAGTATTTTACCTCCTGTATAGCATAGTATATAAACAACCTTATTTAAAGGGTCATTGCAATGATTTTTTTTATAGGTACACATTTTCCTAAAAAGTAAAACAATGGTAAATGAGAAATACCTGATTCAAATGTTATTGCTCAGTAACCACACAAAAGCATTTCCTTTGACAAAGAAGTCACATACAAATAGGTAGACACCGGCTCGTGTGAGAGGAAATGTTACAAATCGTGCAGCTTCTCTGGGAAGGCAAAAAGCACCATGAAAAAACCCTAGCGTGATACTGTCAACACTGTACGTCCATAAACAAACAGGAAAATTACATTCATTTTTACAAACACTTTTATTTAATAAGTGTTTTTTTTAATAACTTAGAATTGGAGATATAACAGAAGTGTTATTTACAGTACATATGTGTGACTCTGGATAAAATAGGGGTTATATATGCTGTTCTCAGTGCTTAAAGGAACCAGAAAAATTGCCATCTTCATTCACCATTGCCATTTCATTATGGATTGCAGCAATATTTTATTATTTGGGATTTTATGACCACTTAATGAACATACATTATCTAAAGTTCTCTAGAAATCAATGGAACTAGGTGGGGATTTGTTTACTAACAAATAAAATGTGGCTACAACAAGAAAGAGATGAAAGTTAATAATTAATGAACACATCTAACAATGACAAAGACAGGTAAACTGGTATGTAAAGTGGATGCTTCTGTAAATGCCTTTTTCTCTCCCAGTTCTATGTCCCACGTATGTACTTTATCATTATTCCAGATGACTCCCGACATACACTGTAGTGTCCCTTTGTGTCTTATGATGTAATTTTTTTCAGGCTATTTGAGGGCGATTGAAGGTAAATTGAGGGAGATACATTGTCATCATTATGTTCCGTTGCTTATTTAAATCAGTATTGATTTTCTTTAGAATAATCTTCTCTTTAATGCAGCACGGAATAGTCTGATAATGAAGATTCAAGGCTACAAAAATGAACATTATTGGGTTTTTTTGTCTCAAGGTCTGACCTAATTGATGAAGTAGAATATGTAAACGGCAATGAAGAGACAGTATGTGAACATAGTCAAAAGAATAAAGAAGAACAAAATGAGAGACAAAATAGAAGTCATCAACTTAAATTCAAGAAAAAATTCAAGGTACTGTGTTCTAATATTCTGTTGTTCAGCGTTTAGTTATATTTTGTGATAATACATACAAAAGAAACATTTTACTAAAGAAGATAATAGCTAATTTAGTCCCTGTAGGTAGTTTGTGTAATGCGGTGGGGCCATCTTGGCCAGGTAAATAAGATAGTAGCACCAGCATATTATTTTTGTATATCTAAAGGAGCTCACTGCATGCAAAATAATCTATATCTAATGGAAGAATAATTTACATGAACATATTTGATTAGGATACAGATAATGTCAATCTGTGTAAGAAATGTTTGTTTTTTTTTTATAGATTTTAGGGTTAGAAAAAGCCATATACAGAACAACCATTTTGAATGACTGCAAAGGAGGAGAAGATGTGCTTCCTCTGAAAATGGGTGAAAGTGTTGATATTATTAGAATCACAGATTGTCCCTTAGGGATGTGGATTGCAAAAAGTACCAAGGGAACCTGTAAGTAATATGAAACTCTTGGCTAATGTTGCTATACTAAACAAGAGCAAAAAGAAAAATCGATATGATGTAAATGTAAACATAGGACATGAGTATATCTACAGTGTGTATGAAATTATGATGCATAATAACTAGTTTTATTAATGGAATCAGTTGCAGAAACTATTACTAGGGAGAAGTGAAACAAATCACTTTTATCAGAAGACAAATATTCTTGGTCTTCCTTCCCCATTTAGATTTAGGGCCTAATTCACCAAGCTCCGAAGTGAGGTGCATAGTGTTCGCCTCACTTCGGAATGACGGATATGCACTCGCTGATGTCCTGCACGCGGACATCAGCGAGCACATGAAAGGGATTCCAGTCTCAGCGAGGCAACTCTTATGCTCTCGCCGAAACTGGAATCCCTTTCATGCATTCGCTGATGTCCGCGTGCAGGACATCAGCAAGCGCATCTCAGTCATTCCGAAGTGAGGCGAACACTACGCACCTCACTTCGGAGCTTGGTGAATTAGGCCCTTAGTTGTAAAACTGAGTTATGGTAGAAGCTTCCATATATTTCTTCCTTGTGCTGCAGATGTCCTGCATTCCTAAGAATTCATTTACACAGTAGGTGTAAACTGTGCTTAGATGGTTTCTTTATTTACGTATAAGTTAGCTGTCCCAAAGTTGCTCTGTTCATCTGTTTGATATTACTAAAATACTAGTTAAGTATATGCTCCATCATTCCAGTAGTGCAAAATCTGTAAGTTCCAGGTCTATAAAGCTGTATTTTGCAGCATTTAAATGTTACAAGAACATCCAATCTACTGGTAAAATACTAAAACAGCACTAATGCTCCAGACCCTGAAGAACCCTTTTAAAGTGCACCTGTCACCTCAAAACTAATACTAAATTAGTTTCTACTAATAAAAATAAATGTTTTTGTAAATATATACAGTACGTATTTTAAAGAATTTACTTTTATGCAGCATTTCTCTGTCATCTTCCCATCAGCCCGACTTTTCTTTCTGGAGTCTGGTTGGGTGGGGCTAAAAGGATGATTGACATTTGAGGGGGTTATTTACTAAAGTTCGAATTGTTGTGTATAGGTGCGAATTCACCAGATAAAGACAGTCGCAATAGGCTGCTACTGTCACAGTCGCATCTTTATATTGAGAACATTGTTGCAGTCGTAACTTTACAATGGGGAAATTGTTGCGGATTTGTTATGGGAATCCGCCATTTGCGAATTTGACAGTCGAATTTTCACCTTAGTGAATAACCCCAAGTTCCTCCAATAAGATCCCTTAAATCACAATCTTTCTTGAAAATTTAAATCACAATCTAGCAGGGATCTGATTGGAGGAGCTATAATGTCCATCATCATTTTGCCCCGCCCAACCCAATCCAAAAAGAAAAGTCAGGCTGACAGGGAAGATGACAGAGAGAAATGCTGTATAAAGGTACATTTTTTAAATACATATATATTTACAAAAATGTTTATTTCATTAGTACAACCTAAATTAGTATTAGAGTTTTGAGGTGACAGGTGTACTTTAAATTTGAGGGATTATTATCTTATTTTTTATTTATAGATTAAACTTGACTCATGTCTTTGGGCATCTGAAAAACATTGACACATTTTATTTTCACTGACCTTTTGTGGGTTTTTTTGCATGTAAGAAAATTTGCAAACTGAAACAGTCATGTTATTTGCAGATGGATTGATCCCAATTATTTCAGTGGGAGTAATCAAAAATGTTTCAAACTCTTCACATCAACCCCTACAGCAAGATAACAACCAACCAATCATTTATGATGATGTTGAAGATGAAGTAAATAAAGGGTAAGACTCTTACGATATTTTTATAAAGATAAATTCTATATCACCAATAGTTAATATTTTCTTAACATTATGTTTATATTTGTTTTTAGTGAAACGTTCACTGATGCACCAATAACTCCAAACAATTGTAAGTAATATTTTGCAATGTTTCTAAAGATATTGTAATGTTTGTGTAGCTCAGGTTAGCAAACTTCAGTGTAAAAATAGCCCTAACCTATCCCTATATCCATTTTGCAGGATAATTAGTTGGACTATTTCCTTTCTGGCCTTACAAACTGTTACTGTGTTACTCTGTTTTCATGCATTGCTGCACTTCAAAAGTTAGAATTGTGAACTACAACATGTAGCATCTGACTGCAAGTACTAGGGACACTTGGGACAGTAGTACACAAACACTGACGGGTTTATTCACTAAGGTGCGAATTTAACTGCCGAATTCGCAAACAGCGGATTCCCATAGCAAATCCATGACAATTTCCCCATTGTAAAGTTGCCACAATTTTTTTAAAATTAAGATTGCGACAATTTTCCCATAATGAAGTCTCGACTGCGACAATATTCTCATTATAAAGACGCGACTGTGACAGTAGCAGTCTATTGCGACTGTCTTTATCTGGCAAATTCGCACTTATACGCAACAATTTGGACTTTAGTGAATGTAATTGTCAGCATTATTCTGTAAAAAGTAATCAGGAAGATATAAAGTAACGAAAGGGTAAGTGGGGCTATAGTTTTCAAAGCATTGGTGATTAGCTTCATTACCAACCCGTTGGTTTATAGTTGTGCTGCATTAAACAAACTTCACAAACCTGATAATGAAAAGATAATTAGCAATACAGCAGCTAATAGTCAGTTGCCACCAATCACATGATAAACATGAACTCATCTGAACTGGACTTTTTGATGGCCACCATCCCCTCTTCTTACCTTGGGGCAAATTGGGAAAAGTAATACGCATCTTTGCACAAAACTACATTAAGTTAATAATCTTAAAGAGATGAAGAGTGAAAGCACCCTCCAAAACAATCAATCTTAAACTTAACCCTGAAAACAAACTTTGATACAGTTCATCCCTAGAGCACACTTTGCTGCAATAGATAATCATAGAGCATGACGCCATATTTGACAGACTTTTAAATTTAATTCAGTAGTAGCAAATGATCATAGATGCGGCTTATATGGCCCTTTTATATTATAGGGTTTTTTTTATGGTAGAAAATAGACATGGTTGAAATTCTAAAGCTAATTCTATTTTTGTTTTTATTTGCAGACAATTTAGAGACCAGCTATGATGATGTTGGCCCTAAATTAAACGGGTCAGTAAATTTAGCTTTTTTTGCTTCTCTTAGACTAACCAAAAACAAATATTTCTTTTAATAAATGAAATGCTCATTTTGCCTATTGACTTCTTTCTCCTCTTCTAACCATGTGTCCTTTCCCAGGATTCTTTCTGTATTTTACAGACTGTACTAATTTGAATACATTTCCCAGTTTCCAGGGCTGTGGAGTCAGTAAGCCAAAGCCCGACTCCGACTCCCTCATTCATGCCGCATGTTTAAGAGATAACTTAATTTAAGCTTTTTATCATCCTTATGATATAATAATCAAGCTATTTAGGTAGAACATAAAATTTATTTATTGGATACAAATGTGCAAATATGCAAAACGCTGCAGTAAGTGGGAAAAACAACAGTTTTCAACAGAAACGTTAAAAGCTAATTTTTGTAGTGAGCAAACTTCTTTAATCCTGTTTTCTCTAGCAGATCTATGATGAGTGCAGCCATTCCTTCCAGTGCCTTTTCCTCTGATCTGTAGCAAGGAGCTTCACTACTGAGCATGTACATAAAGTGCAGCACACATTCATTTCAATTAAGAGCCTAGATCCTTATATAAGGAATAGAACAGACCTTTACAGGACATTTCATTATTTTCCCAAATTCTTATGAAAATATATTCAGCATATACTTAAATGAACTAACTCTACCAATGTATTAAATATTTTGGGAGTCGGTCCATTTTATAACGACTCAGACTCCACCAAAATGGGCCCCGACTCTGACTCTACGACTCCGACTCCACAGCCCTGCCAGTTTCACTCTCTTTGTGAGTAGTTTTTTACTCTCTTTATGCTTACAGTTAAGGGACATACTAGGCTATCTGAGTTTTTTTTTCTCCCTAAAAGGCAGCCCAGTTCCTCCATGTGATTGTGTTCTGGTGCAATATCATAGCCAATGAAGTTTAACTGAAACATGATTATTGCTAATTGAAAACTTTTCACTGTGAGGGGTGGTATGGGGGTCCCAGGGACATCTACTTGATGGGGTTTTATTAGTAGGCCGTCCCTATTGCCTCCATTTATGCCTATGTGCCTGGAAATAGCTGTTTTTTTTAACTTGATTTGTCATTAATTAATTCGGGACAAACCAAACTTTTGCTAAAAATTCGACAAACCAGGCAAATCGAATTTTTGAGAAATTTGGCCATCTCTAGTTATGGGGAGTATGTTGTATGATACAGTTGCCTTCTTTGTGCACGAGTAGTACAGTATGTATTACAAACCAGTACTCCCACAAGGATTTTCCAGCAAGAACTAATGTTGCTTTGTATGTGCATTTCTATTTGTTCATTTTTAATTATTACCATGTCTTTTTATATGAGCATTACAGTTTGCACAATCCAATAAGATTTTTAGATAGATCATTTATTAATACAAGTTTTATTTTTTAATTTTTATACAAGCTCTAGAGAGAAAAAGAAAGGATTAGCACTGTTTTTCAAGAAAGAAAAAAATAAAGACAACAATAAAGAAATCTCAGGGTAAGGCATTAATATATTCCCACATTAAGAAAGACTTGAGGGGGAATTCACGATAGTGCGAAGTGAGGTGCGGATCCTTTGCCTCACTTCGCACTGACTGTTATGCGCTCGCTGATGTCCTGCACGCGGATTCCAGTCTCAGAGAGAGAAAAAGAGTCACCTCGCCGAGACTGGAATCCCTTTAGAGCGCTCGCTGATGTCCGCATGCAGGACATCAGCAAGCGCATAACAGTCAGTGCGAAATGAGACGAAGGATCCGCACCTCACTTCGCACTATCGTGAATTCCCAACTTGGTGATGCCAACACGTTCTAGTTATAGAGTCTTTTCTACAGGGAGTGAGAACAAAAGATGTACATGGAGATTGGGACCTGAAGAGGCCTACAGAGACCCATCCCAATTAAAATAAATTAAATAAAAACTTAAAGTTGTCATGAAGGGGCCAGCGTAAAATAATAGAAATAAAATTGACTGATTTAAACTAGTTTGCCATTTTCTCTGCATATATTTACCATATGTTCACATGATATCCTTTATCTCTCTTTGAAACAGTCACTCTAGATTCTCGGCAAACCATAAAAGTAAGTAATTTTCACTACTTTTCAACTACCTTGAACAGTTCACAGATTAGTGTTTAAGATGAAAATGAAGAAACGTATAATTTGTCTTATGTTTAAATCTACATTTTTACTGATGTCTAATTTTACTTTTCCTACGAGAGGAACCACCAGTAGGCATTACCTTAAGTCTGGTTCTAGTTCCCTAGAATTACAGCCCCAGTTCTCTGAAACTAATGTCAGTTCAGTGAGCTGTTATTTTCTTGTCTGTTTATCACTGTTAAATAAATGTTTGAAATATTTTTTATTTAATTATTTTCATCCCTGTTCAATTTAAAACCACCCTTTTGCAGAAGCTTCTTCTAGCTCACCTACTTCCTCTTCTGCAGCCCATAGTGTCATGGAATCTTAAGACAAGGGAATTGACAGAAAAACTTGAAAATTCTGACAAACAAATCAAAGTCCAACAGTTTTGTAATATTAAAGCTTGGGCACACCTGCTTCTTTCTTATAGTAATTTTTCATAATTGTCGAGTCACTGGCTTGAGATTCAAACTGATCTGAAGGGGAAGTACGTGGGAGCTTTCTTTAAGAAATTTACTGTAGATGTAAAACCATAGAAAATAAGTAAATAGCATACTGTATATTGCAAAAATCATTTAATAGTGGGAAAGATAGGCAATCAATTGTTGGAGACAGTAAGTATACCTTGCTTATGTTTTTATCATTTACTATGATTAACAGTATGGTTAGTTAGTATGGGTTATTGGTCTGTTGGGATAAGCTTCTCTGATAAGCCCAAGATGTCTCAGTTTGATGATGGGGATCCTTATCAATTATCATGGAGTGGAAAATGTCACAGCTTTTACCATGAGATAAAACCACAATAAACTTTGTTTTTATAATAAGCCCGTACACGTGTGCAAACATGCATATGGGCTTATTATAAAAACAAAGTTTATTATAATAAGCCTGTACACGTGTGAAAACGTATAATATGAACATATATTGAAATAAGCAGGCTTTTGTTCCATTGATTGTTATAGAAGTGAGAAGCACAGTATTTTTAGAGTTTTTGCATTATGTTGGCAGTCAGTCCCGTATATGCATTGTAAACTTTATAGAAAGTCACTTTAAAAAAAAAAATCCAGATATTCTGGTGCGACACTACTGTAGTTTGCTCTGCATCTTTAACTCTATTGTACTTCTCAGAATAGCTCTAATATCCTGTTTACACTTTGTTTGCAGATGAGATTAAAGGTGACGAGCGAGGCTTTCATTCTGCTGACATCATGCAAGTTGACAAAAAGTAATTTTTCTTCGTTTGTTTGGGTTAGGAGTGGGGAATTACTTTAACCATTGTTGTTTTGACATCGCTTATAATTATTCTGAAAAATCTAACTAGAGTGAAATAGATATATACATTTTCCATCTGAATTCTGCTGGAAGAAGAATATTTTCCATCTTCGTCATTTTTTTTTTTTTTTTCAGATTTCATGCTGGTTTCTGTACAAATTTTCTATGTCAATCTGTAGTCCATATGTCCTCTAAAATAAAAATAGTTATACATTCGGGCCAGGTTCTCATAGTAACTGTCCACCGGTCTTCCTGCTCCTCAGATCTGACCATAAACAGTCTCAGATTTCCATATAGACTTTATGGGCGAAATTTATTAAAGGCGAAACGATCACCCGAAATTAAATTCCAATTGCCCAAAATTAAATTCAGATCGATCAGTAAAAATTACGAATTTAATAAATTTCGCCCATTATATATAGTACTTCCAGTATGTGTTATCAAGAACAAATTTCCTTTCCACTGGTAATTAGGATTAGGCACTGGCATGGTATGCACAACTATCAATAAAGCAAATCTTGCCTGTTGCTATGGAGAATTGAGAAAATGTTTTAGAATAATGATATTCTTATATGATATACTTCTAATCTACATGATTGGTGATACAGTGTACACTAAACATGTCAACTGTGATCCTGATTAGCTAATCTATTGTATCTACATTGAAAAAATTCAGGATCGGTTCACACTAGCGTATTATGCGCAGCGCATAATATGCTAGTGTGAAAAAAAGAAAAGAAAAAAATAAGTTCCAGTGTATTTTTCTGTTGTACTTACCAGTGACAGTGTGAACGCTCCCTCTGCATTCACGGCTCTTACTATCTGGCTGTAATACACTGGCACAAAATGCAACGGCCAGCGTTCTGGATGCAGCATATGCATGTCATACGCTAGTGTGTCCAGAACCAGGTAAGTCCATTGGTTTACACTGGCAGTGTATTTTGTTTTCTGCGGCACATCATTCCTCGTGCATAAAAACAACAATGTGAACCAAGCCTCAAGCAATGCTAAAGTATGCATTCCTTCACTATTTAACAGTAAGTCTAACCCACTACATCTTGCTTCCAGGCCCTGCTGTACTTAATAGATTTGCATCGAGATGTAAGCTTTAATAACTGCCACCGAACTCCAACATCTGTTTATTTACAATTGGTAAAAATCAGTTTAAAATTGGATTACCTCTACCAAGGATCCTTCTTTGGCTCTACATGTTGTTTCCACATGCAAGCCGTTATTTACACGTCCCCATTCCATTTATTGAGGTTTATATGCAATAAAAACAGAGTCCTGTGATATTCCTATGGCATGTAGGAAGTGTTTAAGAAACAGAAACATTCCTGTTCATTCAATGCATTTTATTCATCATCTTCAGATTACTCTGATGCTTTCTCAACTGACCAGTCTATGATCAAATATAATCATAGAAAAAAAAAATTCAACAGGATTGAATACACATTGCAATGCTATCATGATATGAATATTCTCTACTTACTAGGAAATTTCAATTGATTTTTCCAGAAAAGCAAAGAACAAAAAAATGTCCAAACATGAGAAGGATTTTCGAGAGAAGTTCAAGGTAATATGGTCTTGAAACATATAAGAAATCATTCTGCAGTCTCATTGTTTGATTACAAAACACTTGAAACTAACTCTCTGTTTTCAGTTGTTTAAATTACGGTTTTAAAATTTTAAAAAATATATATATTTGGTTCTTGTGTAATTCATTTTTCAGAAAAGCTTCAGGTCTTCCATTTTCTTGGCTACATTAAGGGCAATGTTTGTTATAGAAAAATTGAAGTGTAATTCTGTGTGTGTTATCACTGTTTTGAAAATGTATTTTTTTTCCAGTAATTCTTTCATTCGGCTATGGTGATCATCTCATGATCCATATAACAGGCTGAAGCTATTTTTTTTTTTTTATAGTACACCAAGGACATTGTTGTTGTCAACATGGCTTTTGTCAATACGTTATATCCACACTCTGCAAAAAACAAACTGACTTTATCTGTAAAGCCTGGAGAGAAACTTGATATCATAGATGTGACAGAAGGAGATCAAATTATCTGTCGAAATTCTGAAGGAAAATGTAAGTTCATTAAAGCATACAGTTTTCACATTCAGGGGGTAATTTAGCAAGGTGCGAACTTACCTTGTGATGCTTCGATTTACCTTGCCAAAATGGTTACACTCTGGCTTCTCTCCTACATACGCACATCAGCGAACGCTTTAAAGGTATTCCAGTCTTGCGAGGCGACTCGAGTGGTCGCGAGGTGACTGGAATACCTTTTAAAGCGTTCGCTGATCACATGACCTTCTGACATCCCATGACAAGAGACGTCAAAGGTCACGGGTGGGCAACAAGCTCGGAGCCACACAAAGCGGCTAAAGAGCCAAATGCGGCTCGCAAGCCATGGTTTGCCAACTGCTGGCCTAAGCCAATGAATACAAAAGGATGTAGTGACCATTTCCTTTCCCCCTTTAACTCTGAGCACTAATAAATACTTCATATTGCAAGGTAACATATATTGCAATATATCCCTTATATTTATTTTCGTACATCAGTGTAACTTTAAACCATTTGCTCTTCTTTTCTTTTCTTGTTTTCCAAGCTGACAGCTAAGCTTGTTGTTCATCTTCTGATTTAGTGAAAATTCAGGGAAATTCAGTGCAAAAATTTAAATCAGTTTTTAAATTAAGCATAAGTACAGGCAGTCCTCGGGTTACGACGGCCTCGAGTTATGACGTTTCGGGGTTACAACGCT
>WMED01025135.1:0-11082 GCA_019650415.1 Pipa parva | reverse complement strand
TGCTGCCTTCGGAGCAGCCTGGCTGGCTGTGTTAGTTAGTGCTGCCTTCGGAGCAGCCAGCCTGCTCATCAGAGAGGGGGACCTGAAGGGGGTCCCTACACCAGAAAAACGCATTGTATAAATTATATAAATGTATTTGTATTTTGCAGTGAGAAATAAGTATTTCATCCCCTACCAACCATTAGGAGTTTTGGCTCCTACAGAGCAGTTAGACACACCTAATCAACTTGATGTCTGCATTAAAGACAACTGTCTTCAATAGTCACCTTTATAAAAGACTCCTGTCCACAGACTCCATTAATCAGTCAGAAAGCTCTTTGGTCTTGCCCATGTTGTAAGGTTAGAGCCTAAGGACGTCAGGGACAAGATCATAGACCTGCACAAAGCTTGAATGGGCTACAAAACCATAAGTAAGACTCTGGGTGAGAAGGAGACAACTAACTGTTGGTGCAATAGTAAGAAAATGGAAGAAATACAAAATGACTGCCAATTGACATCAATATGGGGCACCATGCAAAGTCTAACCTCATGGGGTATTCTTGGTCATGAGGAAGGTGAGAGATGAGCCTAAAACTAGTCATGAATTGCAGGAGGAAGCTCACAGCCTAGTGGGCGAAACGCGTCCAATGTCTCCTCTACATGGTACCCACTCTGCACAAATTATATTCTGCTTAACCTGACACTTTCCTCTGACTGGTAACTATTTTTACCTTTGTGACGTGCCATCTTTTCGGCACCAATTATGCAAGGCATTATGCCAGGATTTAAGCATTACTGCCATTTATTTTCATTAGGGGTACCTTTTTTGTAGTGGACCATTAGGATTGTTATCCTTTTTTACTTGTTTTTAATTGCATTTTTTGAAGTGTTGCACTTTTTTTGAATTAATAAATTATTTTTTGCATTATTTATACAGTGTGTGTGTTCTTTATAGGGGTGTCTTTTTTTAGGTTTTCCTTGGCCTGTGCTGTTGAAAATCAGTTCTAATGTGAACAACCCTTTAATATTTCTCTCTACTTTTCTTAATTTGTTTGCCTTGATATATCTATGTACAAAGTGATTGCTATATTTAATGTTCCTATCTTAGGTTAATATCTTGCCTGAGTAACTGAACAGAAGTTAGAGATAAGTAGATAAACACAGAGTATAAATTCTTACTTTGTACAGGTGAGAGCTAATACATGGATGGAAATAATTACTTGTTAGGTCAATAGACATTGTGATAACATGTCCACGTTTCAGCACATCATTACTCACAGGAGTAGGCACTGCTGTATCTCTGCTCTATCTCACCCCTTGCTAGCTCTGTTGAGAATTTGAAGTTAATATTGTTGCCTGAAAATATCACAATGATGGTTTTTAGGCCATTGTCAAAAAGCATAGTTTATCACAGAATTTAAAGTGTACAATTGCATAGGCATACATTTATTTACAGTACCTACTGGAAACATTTATGTTTGATCCAAAAAAAAAAAAAAAAGCAGAACCAGTGCAGTGGCTTGGTGGTTCAGAGTTCAGTGCCACCCTGGACTTTATCTGCATGGAGTATGTATGTTCTCCCTGCACCATTCCTCCCACTATACAAAAAAATACATTTGTGTCCATCTATGTGTGTGTGACTGAATAGGGAAACTAGATTGTAAGCTCCACGAGGTAGGGACTGAATTGAATGATGAATCTCTGTAAAGTGCTATGTAATATATCAGCACTATGTAAAATGAATAAATACAAAAGAAAACCCAATATTAGCCTGCAGGAACTGTGTGCACATGTCTGTACTGCCAGTCCCAAGCTGGGGTCAGTGCCAAGATGATCAGGAACACCTGATTGCTTATGCTGCAATTATTTATGTGAATGTTTCTTACCCTTTTTCTCAATCTCACTATCATACCTTTTATATTTGTTAAAAATATTATACATTTTATACTTGCTTTTAAACCATGATTTTCTCAGTACCAAGGAATTCAACCTCCCTCATGACTAGTATATATATGACTGCTTTCTATAGTCCGTTCTCAGTAGTGTATACCTTCTTACATTCTTGTCTTCATTCAGTAGTGTATACCTTCTTGTCTTCATTTAGTATTGCTTTGAACCACTTGAAGAAGGAGGCAGAATTAACCTTCCGAAAGCTTGTGTATTTAAAAAGACTGTTAGTTCAATAAAAAAGTATCACAAAATACTGAAATACTCATTTATATAACTGGTGGCACAGTTCTATTGCAATTTGTTTAACAGAACTGGAAGTTAGAAAAGCTGCAATAAACTTTGACTGCATCATGTACCAGAAATGGCAGTTCCCTCACTTCAGTTAGAGCAGTCATGTAACAAAACAGGTGATGTATAGAATTAACCCAAAATTACAACCATAACATGAATTTCAATTATAAGTATAAAGTGTATTATATCTAATAAAGTATGGTCTTGCAGAGACCGTCTATAGAACAGTATTGTGAACTGAATGGAAGAGCTTGCAAAGTTTTCTCATACTCCCACTATTGGAGACACTGCTTTTTGCTCACTTAGAACTGTTACTTGCTCCATGTGTTTCTACATTGCAAAGGGGCAAAACTATAAGGGGTTTGCAGGCCTATATATTCAGGGTAAGCAAAAACTCTCCCATAATGCTGCTTTAGAAGCTCCATAGCTCATAAACTGCAGCTCAAACCTCATTTATTATTGACAGATTATTATTAATGCAAATTTTGGACAGGTGAAGGGGGCTCTAAACACCCAGACTTTTAAGGCCTGTGAACTTCTTTTTCTCTCAGTAGTTGTAGCATTTCTCTGTAACCAGTAAGTACTAAGAAAGAACTTTCCACCCCTAGAACAGGCCCTTATATAACCAAGGTCACCTGACATCTGAAAATTCCCTGATCAATCACTAGTAAACCTCAAGTGATGGCTACACAGAAAGGCCAGTAGATTAAATGGGTTTGAGCTGCACACAAAAATGCAGAGAAAAGCAAAGAAAATGTGTGTGTGAATATTTGCATAACCCCCTACTGTGTTTACCCATTTTACTTAGATCATTTGTACTAGTTACAAAAAATGCAGTTTTTAACAATTCTGCTACTTTTCAAGAACATATACATATATTTATATTGATATTGCCTAGAGTTTAGTTGTCTGCTTTCATTTTTATTATATCCCATCAATGCAAAACATGCATTATTACTATTTCCATTAATAAATATGAAGGCACTCATCTGCATAGAAACCTATAAACCTGTGTATTCCAGTTTATACTATATCCTTCTTGGCCACTAGAGGGCATGAAATGGAAACAGGTGCAGTACTCATCAATGTAATAGTGAAAAGACCTGAATTGAGTCAACCTTTGACTCATGAGATCTGGCAGTAAGATTGCTCAGTTGTGCGCCCTCGCCCCAGTAATTATGTTTTATTTTATTTTCTTCTTGGGAATTGTTAATCCGTTTATCCAAACCTGTTCCATAAGCACATAACTCTGATGCATACCTGTGCCTTCCTGGTGCCACCATCAGATCTGTACCTTACCTGAGCCACTATCAGACCCACACTTTCCCAGTGATAGCTTCAGTCCATATGTGTGGGATTATTGAGGAGATATACAGTAGGATGATATATATGATTAGATTTTGATGAAACACAATTGATTGTAGCTAGTTGGGCCAACTTAAATCCCTGGGCTTAGTGCAGCAATTACCAGCATACCCTGTAGCTATGCCCTGACCTCCCTTGTTTACCAAAATGTAAGGAACTATCTAGACAGGCTTTATTTAGATTTTGCAGGCTGAGCTTCATGGCATAGTTTGGCGATACCAGGCAGGACCATTAAGTGGAAACTGGCAAGGAACTTAAGGGAAATTGAACCTGCTTAAAAGGGCCACACCCTGTAATATCAAACACACAAGTGAGAAAAAGAATTGAGCCAGTTGTAGAGGCAGTTTGACTGATTATCCTTTTCAGCCTGTTAGCCACCACAACCCCTGTAGGTATGCCACCACAACAGTCTCCAAACACCTCCAAGGTGTGAGGATATTTTTATCTAAGGCAAGGCTAGCTGTTTTTCAGCTAAAATGAAAAAAATAGTCTCCACTGTTTCCTGAGAGATAATCCACACATGCTATTGTGTTTTGCACTATAGACAACAATGAGCCTAATTAAAAGCAGCTCAGCTGAAAAACAGGTAAAGTGACCCCCTGGCTTTATAGTTGCTCCCAAAATGCCCCCTGGAAACAGGAAGTACATACCATTTAATAGACATGCCAAACTTTTCCTAAAATAAAATCCTGTAGAAATCTGTGGGTTTTGTCAACAAATGTTAAAGGAATTCTGAGGTCCTTTAAAAAGGCATCAGGCTAGGGCTACAAAGGAAACCCAGGCCTGTTTGAATAGGAATGTAGAAAAATGAACAACAACCTCCTGGAGCTACTGATTTAACTGCAATTTGCACCCCTTGTGCCAGTTTCATGCCTTACTTTGCTTTTGTGCCAATTCCAGTTATGATGCATTTTATAGGGAACTGTCCCGGCTGTAACATCTGCACGCATACATCATCACCATGTACTATTTTATTGTATAATGAATCTAGCTGTATGAAAGCATTCTGACTGTGTTCCAAATTCACTGTCCCTTTAACCGGCTGTAGACCAATCGCAACGCGGGTGGGCGGTGCCCACAACTTTCTCTTGAATGAGGAATGTGGGAGAGCCCAAAGCTGTCAGATAGTGAGAGTCCAGGCTGGTTAGCGCATACACAGAATATCGCTGCCTTCTCGCACCCTCTCTCTGTACTAACCGGGACATGCTCTCATTGACTGTCTAAGCCTCCCCTGTCTCTGGATCTGGCAAGCATGGGGCACTCGCTGGGACTATGGATTGCACTGCTGTTCTGTTGCCTTTCCGTGCAGCTTGTCACCAGTCAGAATGGTAAGTGGATGATATCCATCAGCTGGCACCCCTGATTCAGCTGGCACCCCCGATTTCCAACTACTCCCAGGATACCCCCTGCTGCCAGTCATTTGTGAAAGAAACTGATTACCTGCCTGACCTTATCAGTCACAGTGACTTACAATTTAATAACGAATTGCAGCAAATGTGTGTTTGTGTAATAGAGGTTCCAGCTGGGGAGTTGTGTGTACTGATTGCACGGGTGGTTTACATTGTAAAGCTCTTCTCATTCAGTTCCAGATTGGTACAAACAGGGCAGATTTGGATTCATCTCGTTACATGTCAAGAAGAGATCTAGCCTTCTTTACCTTGTGTGTTATTTCAGTGCCCAGCCGCTAGGTGTCCTCGCTAATCCCTCGCCACTGAACCCGTTGTGGGCAGCGGTGGAACCTGTTTCTTTCTCTTGTTTCTTTTGATGCGATTGTTTTCGCAATTTGTTCATTGTTAAAAGCTATCAAGGCATTGTGGAGAGGAGTTTCGGCTAGGCGTGTCTTAAAGTCGCAGATGGAATAATTCAAATGGCATCGGGTATTGCATTTGGCTTGTTGGTAAACATGTCAGAGCATGGCTCTTGTTTGTTACAAAGTATAGGATCGCTAATGGAACTGATGTAAGGGCAACAGGCTGCCTATAGAATCACACAGCTTGCAGACATGATGTAGCAAATGTGGTGCTAGAACCCCAGTATGGCATTAAGTGATTTTAGAGGTTATAGTTCTTAGAGGGGTAAGAGGCTGGAGGTTACCCATTCACATGAAACCATTTTACAAATCTTTTTCTTTCTCTCATTGGTGTCATTTCGATTCAATGCATGTACCTACACAGGTATGGTGTGGGCTGTTGTGCTTTGTACAACAGTGTGTGTGTTTGGGTGTGTAGTGATCTGTACTTTATAGATTGACTATTATTACTCAGTAGGATTTGGGAAGTGTCCATAGAGTGTAGTGGATACTTTGCAAGGATTGTCTGTGTGAGAATAAGTAAACAGCTATGTTTTCTGTTTTTGCAAGCTGGTGATATGGGATAGAACACTGGCTTACTCATCATTATGTAAATACAGGGGAGGAGGTCCTGATATGTGTCATAGGTACAACAACTGACATAATAGAGTAGACATGCAGCTGAACATACTGTCAGAAATGTTCAAAGAGATTTCAAAAATCAGATTTTGGAATTTTGTTATTCATCCCAAAACAAATATATGTTTAATGTTTTTCCTTTTTATTTTTTTCATTTTCTGTTGTTACATTGATAAATATTTTTATCCTTCTCTTAGTTTGATTTGGAGAAACAATCAGAGGATTACCAATATATACAGATTGTTACATTGGTGCAGCCTGTCCTGTGGACAAATGGTTAGGTTATACACTGTAAAAATATCATTTCCTCTTAAGATGGTATATACAGAACAAAATTTCTACCGCAATAGCCATGTGGTCCTGAGCTATAAAAGGTTGACATGATGAAAGATTCTTTGTTGGTGATAATAGTAAATCCAGATTACTGATGGAGTTGAAGCCGTCTTTGAAAAAGCTCACATTACAGAGTTTTAGCACTGAGTTCAGTTCAACGTAAGCAGCAATCCTTAGAACGACAGAATGCAGTTGGATTAGTGTTCCTTTAATTCTGATTTGTTTAATATGAATACTTATAAAGTAGAGCTATAGTCAAAAACTCTCTCTTTAAGGTATTTTTTTCAAGATTTACTTTTTTGCCTCCTATATTTTTATTAACTGATATATTAGAATAAAGTTTAAAATTTGGTCAAGTGATTAAAACTGCTACATGAATTAAAAGCAAGTTCTTTGATTTCAAATAAATTCCATGCTTGCTGCCTGTTAAAAGATAGGGACGTTCATGGACAGGCAATCACTTTCTGTAGTCTAGTTACTCATAGCAACCAGAGGAGGACTATTATTATGTGGGAAAAAGTCTATATATCCTATATAAAAAATTAAGTTTCACAGGTAATAGAATTTGTTTTAATGAGAAAAATGTCCCCATTCTTTGTTGCTTTGTCACCTGGCTGAGGTCTGGTGGGAGGGGCTATATAAAAGGAGATTATTTAATATTCAATTTTCAATCATTAATATCTTATACTGGTGAGTAAAGAACAACTGCCATGGAATAACGAACTATAAAAACGAAATCAGATGTTTGTTAGAGATGTCTACCGACAAGCTCAATATTTATAACAGCAGGTTACATATTTTATTTAAAAAAAAGTCTAAAGAGCAAAGAGAGAGCTTGAAGCAGATGAAACTGGTTTTAATAACTGTTATTTCCTGATCTTTATGACCTTGTTCAACTTTTTCAATTGCCTTTTTGCCTAACTAAGGTGACTAGTTTACCAGTGCAGCTCACCAGTATTCAGCTTCCTTTGTATATCTACATGGATCCGTGATGGGGTGATACAAAAATGGCAGGAGGGGAGGGGGGACATACAAACTAATGATTACCCTGGTGCTGAAATAATTGGATAATTTATATGGCTGATGATTGGCTCACACTGCTTCAAAGCTTCCTAAGACCAGAAACATTGTGCTGTTTATAGGCGATACATAGCACTGTATATGACTGTGTACCAATGTTCCCTCTAATTTTGTAAAGGCTGTGTGCGCAAGAAATTTCGTATGTGCAAAATTATAAGCCTAAGTAAAAAATTGTGCAATACATATATATTTAAATACAATTTTACATTTTTAAATACAAATTTTTTGTGCGCACCATTTTAATCTGTGTGCGCTGGTTTGACGGGTCATGTGCGCGCGCACACACGCACAGCTTAGAGGGAACATTGCTGTGTACTTAATCTTTATCTTTGCTGTGCATTAGCTTGGAGAGGCCAAGTATATAGCATCTTTTTTTATGTGTTAGTTGATACTACTCACCTGCAACCATTTTAATTTCAAAACAGGCAGTAATCTAGATAATTAGGCTGGTTTTATCTTTTATGTGTTTTGGTGTCTTACCTCCATATTATATAATATTCAAAGTTTCCATCTGGAAGTAGAAAAGTCAGTCAGCATACAGGGCAATTCATCAACATGGGCAATCAATTACAGAAGTATAGTAACCCATGGCAACCAATCAGCAGTTAACTTTCATTGAAGCAGGGAAGCTAGAATAATAAAAGTCATCCTCTCATTAGTTCCTGTTGGTTACTAGATCTCTACAATGTTAGTCCTGTTAATGAATTGCCCCAAGTTTTGTACACAGCTGCCTATTTGACAAACAAAACAACCCAGAATATGTTTAATTTTCATTTTGAAGAATTTTTCACCAGATTATCTCCTTTTTTCCATTTAATTTAGTGACAGTTCCTCCAACTGGAAAAGTAAATTGGCAAATGTTTGATGAAGATTCCTCTAAATGGGAAATTTGCACACTATAAAATTAAAAAAATAATTTGCAACAATTCCTCCAAATTGAATTTTTGCATGTTATTACAATTTTGACATCCAGAATTAAATTACTTCACAATTGAACAGCAGCTGTGCTAAAATTGGTCACATAAATTCATGTTGCTATTTTGTCGGCGGTTTTTTCAAAAAATGCTTTTTGGTGAACTCCATGGTATCACCAAAGCCCGAGTCGGGCAAAAATAGTCTGTATATTAGTCATAAAGCAAGATACGATTGTTGTGTTAGTAAAGAAGAAGCAGGAAAATTCATGCTGTAAGAATATTTTAATGGGGCACTATAGTGCTGATATAAGTGCACACATGCATATAAAACTCCTTTATACTAAACCAATTGCTGACACAAATATTTGAAAAAAAAGTTTAGTGAAGAAATAATCCTTGCAGTTTGCTTCCCTTAATTAAACCCATTGGTTAAGCAGGGTGCTGACCTTTTGGCTGCATAAATTAAGATGGAATGCAGGAGATTACAAAGGGAAAGCTGACTTGTGCACATGTGCTAAGTAGTAAATAGGGCAAAACTGTACGGGTGAGGGTACCTTTTCATGGAAAACTGGCCAGTACACATCACACTTGCATTTCCTGGTGCGTGAGTTTCAGTGTTGCCTACTCAATCATTCTGCGTCATATGAAACATCTACTGGGGAGAAATGCTTCTCACTAAGGTATAGTACTGCATGTGTTAAGATGTAATCTGACAATAGTTCCCCTTTAACTTTTTCATAATTAAAGTAAATCTGTTTACTAAACCATATGTAGTGCACAAATAAAAACATTGTTTTTCTGGTTATAATATGCCTTGAAGAAAACAATCTAGACTCAGAGGATAAAACATGCCTATTCATTATATAGACTTTAAAATTAAGCAATTGGTGTTGAGAGTATTTAACCTATTCAGTTTTGCTGCAACTCTTACACTTTTGAATATGCTTTATTTTTCTCTTATCCTTTAAGTAACAATTGTGTGTTTTGCAGTAGAGAAATGCTAACGTTTTTACCATTCATAACTGCCATTTGTACGGACCAGTGACTGCTTGGCAGCTCATTCCGTGCAGACTTTAATAGGAGTGGCATGGTAACAGCACAGCTTGTTGCACAAATAGACTGCATGAGTACTATTTGATTACACATATATCTGAAAAGCAAACACTTTGACATCACAAAGATAATTCCAAGGAAACAATGAGAACTAGCAGGAAAATATTTAAATATTGATCAGAGCCAATGATAAACAAGTAGATGATTCCGAGCAGAGTAGCGATTGCTTTGTGCAAAAGAAGGGATCAAGTGAAAGTGCCATAATTCATACAGAGCATGGACATATTTTTGTTGTCAGTTATTACATGACGATATAGAGCAATGCTCTGCAGTCCTTGGTGTTCTACCAAACAAGTGTTTAGGTGCCTTAGGATAAGCAGCCTCTAGATTTAAAAAGTGAAAAGTGCAGCATTGCCAACTTGTGGGCCTGTATACCAATTCTTGTAATTCTCTATATGAATGCCAGTGCATGGATGATGTCATAGGTTAAATATGTAAGCTGAAATTCCTGAAACATCTGCTTATAAAACTGTTTGCAATCAGGCTTAGTTTTGTAATGTCTGTCACTGCCATGTTGTCTAAAAGGGATGCCCCAACTCTTTCTCTTCAGATAACAGTTTGGACACCCCTAATTCTGAAGGAGGGCTCTCAGGACATTGGTAAACTATAATCAAGCTGCCTCCTTTGATTACATGGTACATATGCCCTTAAATCACAACTTTGTCCTGATGTATGATTCATAAAATGTAATTATGCAAAAGATTTACTCCGGGACACTTTCAACCTTACGGTCCATTTTAGATAAGTGTTCTGAAATAAAGGGTAGATCTGGACCTGAACTCCAAAGTATTACTGCCAACTAAGATAGAAATACATATAAATACGTACATTTATATTTGATATCTATAATGGCTATACATTGAAGCAAATTATTTGAGCTGATAATAGAGAACTTCAGTAATTACAGGCGGCGTTTGCCCCTGGTGGACAAAAACTCATTATCTGGTTATTTGGGGCCCACGTGTAGATTTTTCACTGGGGCTTGGTCCTTGTTATTTATGTTGCTGAATATAGTCATACTGTTATATTTGGACCTCTCTGATTACCTCAGTTTTTCTTGATCTCTTTAAATTGAACTTTGTGCATGATCAATCATCTACAAGCCCACTGCACATTCTAATCACATGAGTGCGTCATGAAATTTAAAAAGTGAAATTTCAGCTAAACGAAGCTGTTAATCAAACTGCGCAAAACCATATAAAAACTAGTGATAGTGACAAAATCAATCAAAACAAAATATTACAAATGAATTCAATTGTGTAAAAAGTCTCTTCAGAATGCTGCCTCTTCAAAATCCAGTACTGAACTTGATGAAAAAGCATAGCCATGGCTACCTGAAGAAAGGGGCGCAAACAAAAACACTATATAGTGCATTAAACGTTATTAATCAAATCTTCACCTATGTGTCATCACTTCCGGGTTAAGACATGCATTGTGTCATTTCCTGTTTGAACCACGTGTGATTACACACCGGTAACAGCCAGAGCACAAATGAGAACTCACTGTTTGGTCCCTGATGAAGTTGCGGTAAGCAACGAAACCCGTTGGACTGTCACCATCTGTGTCGTTTAGATTACATGCTTGTTAAAAGATATGCTCCTGTGAGTATAATTTAACCGTTTTTTATAA
>WMED01025133.1:0-11083 GCA_019650415.1 Pipa parva | reverse complement strand
TTAACAGTGCCAAACAGACAGCAAATAACTGTTGGTGCCTAAACTGTTCCTTTAACTATTGTGTGTAATCCCTTGACCTCATTAATTGTACTATTGTTTATTGTATTAAACAGATATACAGATGGGGGTAATCTAAAAATACAAAAAATGTATCAATCATCATTTTAAGATAAACAAAATATAAAATTGTATTCGCCAGAAATAGAAATGAAAATTTTAGGCGGCACAACAACATCAAAAAAAAAATGTTTACCTTAAAAAGTCAACGATTTTTTTTTCTACAAAAATTAAATAAAAATAATTTTTAAAATATTTGAAGTAGCTAAATGCCCCTTTTTTATTTTCCTCCCTTAAGACTTTATTTTTATTTTGTATTTGTTGGAAAATCATTAAGCCAAAAAAGTTATTGCCAAAGAAATATTTTCATTCGAAAAAGCAGTGCTAAATATATTCCTTAGTACTTTACAGAAAAGCTATTTAAAAGTGTGAAACAAACTGGGACCGTACGAGAGGAAAATATAATCTTTATCAAGGGGATACAGTGTGTCATTTTGATGTGAGTGAGGCGATCCTACCAATAGATGTCCCATTGAATTTATTTATTTATGCTGATCTAATGACCAGTTATTATCTGCTGCTTATACCATTATTCCACTCAGCAGATAAATCGGTTTGTTAAAAGAAGCAACAAAGATGGAATTTGCCAGAAATTCTCCTGCCCCATCATTGGTGTGAACCTTACAGTATTATGGAACCAAATGATGGAGAACAGATGAAGTCAAGGCAGGTCCATGATGATGGGAAGGAACAGTCTTGAAATCAGTAGAAAACATAGATCTTTCTTACATAAAGCCCCCACCTAGCATGAAAAATCCCACAAAGCTCTGAGTTAAGCAACTCCTTTTAATATATTGTATTATAAGAGGACATAAAACTTGCACAACAAGTATGGAGAGCTATTCCGTGAAAAAGAAGCCTGCATCATCACAGTCCAAAAGGGTACAGATAATGCACTGGTATGGCATCATAAAAGATCTGCACTGCCAACATCAGCTGGTGAGAATTCATTGAATTATATGCCATGCACAAGTTGAAAATTTAACAGATTTGGAAGAACACCTCCTTCTAATCTGGATTTAAAGAGGAACTAAGATTTGGCTTAATCCAGGGGTGATTTTCAGCAGGGTCAAACAGGGTTGACTACTTGGTTACAATTTTAAAATGACCATCTGTACCATTATCCATTAGTTTTCTACAGACAATTTAATGTAAAGTGACCCGGTTCTAGATACATTAGAAAATTAGTGCTGGCGTAATCACTATTAAATTGATAGGACTAATAGAAAAGAACACAACAATACAAAGTACTGAAATCAGACTAACCATTAAGTTATGAGCTGATGCATCACACTATTCTTTAACAATACAAGTCATCCATTTTGCTGTTTTAGACACACACCCTTCTTTCGCTCAGACATTTACACACACATTGAGCTCTATGGAGACTTGTGCTTCAGACCCTAGTGTATTATACCTCCTGCAAAGACCACAATATGGAATATATCCAAGATTCATAGAAATCCATGTGGTGGATAAACAATCAGAAGAATCTGTGCCCTTGCTGTGGATCTTTACAAGGACTTCAACTTACCGTCAGGCCTCTTGTATTAGTCTTATGTAATTTTACCAGGGGAGTAAGAGGGAAAATGTTCCAAGATACAGGCCAGAGGTCAGGGCATGCAACAACCAGGTAAAGTCCATGAGACAGGCAAAACTGATTGGGCAGGCAAAGTTCCAACATAGTCTAGCTCACAATCTAAGGTCAGAGTTAGTGGTAATCAGGCATAATATGTACATCAAGGAGATGTAGAGAAAATAACTGTCATTAACCTAAGGTCAGGCATTGCAGCATGGGAAGTTGTGAAATGAATAAGAAGATGGATTCTAAAATACTTGGTTGTTTCATGGACTAGGTGGATCTGCAAAATCCTACATGTATTATTTAGTGAACCACCATGACCCATGAACTAATGATATGATTTAGTTCACAGATCTACAATGACTATCAGGGATGAGCCCTTGGGTGGCAAAAGCAATACTAGGGAATTAATATTTATTAGTGCACCGCCCATTCTTATGTTTGTGTGACGCAGACTTGACATGCAGTTAGAATAATAAATACTAAATATAATATTTGATTGGTTGCTTTATGTTTTTCAAATGGAACAAACATTTAATTTAAAGGGAATATACTGTATAACCTATTTATATAAAATAGTTCACATTATTTTCTTATAATTGTTCATGTAAACACAATGCAAGAGTTTTGACTATATAAACACATTTATGCTATTTTTCTTATGTATTAATATGAAAAGAATCTACCGTGTAGATTTCGTAAACACAATGTATCATTCATATTCTTATACAGTGCCCTCTAGTGCTCAGTGGCTAGATTGCCATAGAATGGTAAAATAATAGAATTCACTAATCGTTCATTTTTTGAATACTCTTTCCCTCTCCTTCCTTTACCATCACTCTGGTGGATCAGCCTTCTATCTCTTGCTGTTATGCCTTAGGATGATAAGGTGAAAATACATTTTCAGTTTTCCTTTGTTGGATTTATTTTCCAAAATGAGCGGGGCATTTTTTTTTTGTTGCTATTTTAAATGATATTTTGTAATAGTTTTTCTGAAATATTTTATTGAATATATTGCTACTGAAAACTGGAGTTGCTGTATAGATCTATCTAGTTTTATTTATTTGTCACAGGAGGAATTTGGGGCAGTTGCTCAGGGGCTACATTTGTATTTAGTATTAGGAATTATTTTTATTCAGCGCTACTATATAACACAGCACTTTACAGAGATTCATCGTTCATTTCAGTAACCAGTCACAGATGTATATTTTTTTTTTGGGTTGTGGGAGGAAACCAGAGTGCCCAGAGGAAACCCATGCAGGTGTGGGGAGAACATACAAACTCCATGCAGATGTAGTCCAGGGTGAATTGAACCCAGGACCCAGCGCTGCAAGGCAGTAGTGCTAACCACCGAGCAACCACACTGCCCAATTATGATGTCATATGTCCTATAGTACAAGGCTCCAGAGGCCAAAAAACTTTCTATAGCTGTAAAATATGAATGCTGTTACCCTCTATATATACTTATTGTCAACTTTTGTTTCTATTTCTACATGTCATTAGTGCCCAAATCTACCTGAGGTTGAACTAGGTAGGGTTTACAGTATCCAGACAATGCTGTGCTTTTTGGGGCTTATTCATCAGAGTAAGAATTCTACTGTTGAAGTAATCTCTCATCCCTTCGGGTTGCTGCATTCTGATTCTCTTCTCCTTATCCACTGTACAGAGGATTCTCATAATGAAGTTGTGACTACCTCAGTAGCCATCTCTTGCATAGTGTGGCGTAGTCGGCAGGGCCCCTAATTCACCACTTCCATCTGGCAAAGTAAAGCACATGCATGTAAAAGTGATGCAAAGTGCTTCATAAGTCTGTTGACTGTCGTAAGCGTCCTAACTGGTGTCGAATTCACCAAATTGTAGAGTTTGCTAAATACCAGTATATAATGAACTTGCGAATAAATATGAATTCAAAGCTTTACAGGACAATAGGCCTTTCACGTATAGCCCCTTCGCCTCATGACTATATCTGTTTGGTATTTGTCTCTATCAGGAAGAGTAATCTAACCCAGTAGATTTAGTTCTCTCTATATGGGTCGTTGCATATGCATCATATTTTCCATTTTCTTGTAGGCTCTATGCCACATTAGCATGGTTGTTGGCTTTCTAGTTAAAATCCAAAGTGCTGTGGTGCCTTCAGACATCACACTCCATGTTACTTCGAAAAGCAGAACACCAACACTTTCCACTGCAGGCAACAGGTCATTCCATTCACTTCATTGTCTATTTATTTACAGCACTGTATTTTACTACACTTAGGATAGAGTGGTCGTGTTAGTCCACATATGCAAAAATACTTGGTGATACCTTTTTATTGGACTAACAGTCAGTTTAGATAGACAAGTTTTTGAGAGGTCTGTCCTCCCTTTATCAAGGGGGTAATTCAGCATAGTGCGAACTTACCTCCCGATCCTTTGCATCAGCTCGCAGAGACTGTTACTGGCTCGCTGATGTCCTACACGCAGACATCAGCGAACACTTTAAAGGTATTCCAGTCTCGCGAGGCGACTCGAGTGGTCTTGCCGAGACTGGAATACCTTTAAAGCGTTCGTTGATGTCCGCGTGTAGGACATCAGCGAGCGCGTAACAGTCTCTGCGAGCTGATGCAAAGGATCGGGAGGTAAGTTCGCACTATGCTGAATTACCCCATAAGTCTCAAACAATACTCTCAGTTGTTGTTTGATGCGACCATATGCAATATCTTCCATTATAATGTAGGAAAGAGTGGTCATGTTAGTCCACTCCATCCTACCTTTTCTATATATGTATATATATATTTTTTCCCCTTTTTCAATACTATACAATTTTGACTCATAAAACATAATTTTTACATTCTGCTTCCACACTCCAGCATCACACAGTTGTATATAAAATACATGTACGTTTATATTAAAGGTATACCCTTTTTTCCATATGCAACAGCAATAAATTCTTTTTTTTTTTTTCTCGAGGTTGGGGACGTGGCTGTTATATATAGTCTCATCACCTCTGCCTATTGATCTCAACATAAAATGATACAAATGTGCTATGAAAATGAACACTGTGAGAGAGGAAACATCCCACAGGGTGAATCAATACCCAGAATGGATAATGGGAACCCTGTTCAGACAGCTGTGGCCTGCCCTCTTTACGTTAACACCTGTCAGTTGAAGCAATCAGCGATGGTCAATGACTAGCTCTCAATTCACACAGCAGTCATTAGTTGGAACAAGCACAGCATTCCCCACATGCTGCCAAATACTCTCTTTCTCTCAGAAAACACCAGAAAACAACACAATTCTCTATAGAGGGTGAAACACGCACTCGTATACAAATATCTATCCTTCTTTACAGTAGAATGTATATAATTCCAAATCCTTTTAGAGAATTATTAATGTTGACATGAACAGAACATAATAGGGTTTCATTTAACCTGCTGTGAATATTATTTATTATTCTGTTGGTTGTGGGTTGCATTTTATTTAGCCAATTAGTCTATGGCTGGTGTTTGCAAAATTTTGTTTCCTTGATTTATTTACAACGTCATTTGAGTTTCATTGCATTTATGAAAGGACAAAAATAGATAGTTTTAATAATGTTATCGATTTTTGTTTGCTTTCTTCCAAAGTATCGAAAGGAGAATTTCGTTTATAAAACATTTATATTATTAAGAATGGTTTGGATGAGTGGGTTTAAAAAAAAGTCACATATTCAACAAATCCTTCTTGTACAATGGTATGGTTGATCCAGGAACACTGTAATATCTCTGAAGTTGATGCCAGTTTCCTCCAAAGGGGAGTATAGTCTACTTGACTATGAACGGCAGACCGTTTTTGTCCCTGGTTCTACTTTGTCCAATGAATAATCTGTCATAAATATATTAATACCTGTACTTGAATATAACTAGTTGTGATTTTCTGTAGTGCACAAAAAAGAAGAGATGCAAGTGGAAAAAGCTAATTACATAAGTTCTAGACCTTACCTTTAATATTAGTAGGATCAGCTGGCAAGTATATCATGAAGGTGCTATTTCTCCTTCATGTGCCATCAACTATTTTATTTTAGTTGAAGCAGACTTAAAAGTCTCTTATATTTACAACAAGCCTTGAACTTCTCATTTTTCAATCGGATTTTTCAGTGGAAAAGTAGCCCCACTTTTATATTGGTAATGTGGCTACTTTTCCATCAAAAAATTAAATCGAAAAGTTTTGATCCGTAAAAATCGATCAAAAAATATTGATCGATATTTACCGATCCAGCAGCGAGATTTATAGGGGATAAACTCAAAAAGGCGAAATCGTCCTTTTCGAGTTTAGTCAGTTTTACCCTGTGCCATTTAATAATCAAGGCTTTAGCACAAAGGATATTAATGGTGTTTTCTTCTGAATAAATTGGATGGAAAGCCTAAATGCAAGTAGACATTATTCTATTGGATTTGAAGGGAATCCAATATTTATTTATTTTTAATTTATTTTATTATAATGTTCAATTAAATTGTTAAATTACAAGTTTTTAATTAGACTGTTAAGTCTTAGTCCCTAATCAATGCCTACCTACAAGGGACAAAGAACACTGAGCACATATTGTGCCTTTAGAACAGAAAAATATTTAGCCCTGGATCTGACACCTTCGTGGGGGAGTAATTTGTCTTGTAGGGTTACTGTACAGAGATCTTGTATAAGGCTAAACATTTCTAGCCTAAACTATGTTGGTTCTCCTTTCTAGATTGATAACAAGGAAACATGTGGGGCTTATTCATTAAAAGGAGAAATTGACAGCAGAACTGAATTCTCATTACTTATAGTTGCTACTCTCCAATTCTATATTCACTAAATAAGAATTCCCAAAATGTAGACACAACTGCGTCAGTAACCATCTCTTGTTTAGACTGGCATGGTTAGTCGGAAAGTAGGAACCTTACCAATCAGCCCTATAACTCCCCACTTAAATCTGGCAAAGTAAAACTGGTGAATGTGACACTAGGGGCAAAGTTTATTTGAGTTTATTCCCTGTAGATCTTGGCTGTTTGATCATTAAAAATCGATCAATTTTGTTTTTATCGATTTTTACCAATCAAAACCTTTTGATCAACTTTTCAGATCATATTTTTTGATGGAAAGATAGACATACTAATAATGTAAAGTATGACTACCTTTCCATTGAAAACAAACTTAATTGGAAAGTTTCAGGGGGTTATTCACTAAAGTGCAAATTGTTGCATATAGGTGCAAATTCGGCAGATAAAGACAGGCTGCTACTGTTGCAGTCGCGTCTTTATAATGAGAGTATTGTCACAGTCACAATTTAATTATGGGGAAATTGTTGCGACTTTACAATGGGGAAATTGTTGCAGATTTGCTAAGGGAATCTGCTATTTGTAAATTCGACAGTCGAATTCACACCTTAGTGAATAACCCCCTCAATCGGTAAAAATCTATTGAAAAACATTGATTGATTTTTACCAATCAAACAGCTGATATCTACACAAGATAAACTTGAAAATGCCAAAATCAGCCTTTTCGAGTTTATTAAATTTCGCCCAAAGCGCCTTGTCAAATTTGCTGCTTCAACAGACTTTAATGCGTGATGAATATGCGAATTACCTGTGCATGAGCACATAAAATGGTTTGAAGTGCTCTGTAAGTCTGTGACTGTTGTAAGATGTCAAATTAATCTTGAATTTGCCACATCACAGAGTTTGCTGAATACCCAAATATGGGGAAGTGGCAAATGAATGCGAATTCACACTTTTACACGACGATTATGCCTTTAATGAATAAGCCCCAAAGTTTATTAGAATTTTATTGAACAGTGTAGTGGAAAATGAAAGCGTAGAGTACAGAACTTTAAGACTAAAGTTAAAGTATCATTGTAGAATAGAAGGCATGAAGGGCAGAGGAAAGTTACAATGGGGTACTGGGGAAGGTCATGGGATCTGATTATTGAGAAAACAACTTGAAATTTTACCTATGGATTTACTAAAATGAAGTGTGTCTCAGTAAGTCTGGAGGGTTGAGAGAAACAACAAAGAAGAAGGCTCTAATGATAGATGCTCACACAAAAATCTTTATTAAATATGGACAAAGTGCCAAGTGCTACCAACACATATAAAACAAATTAAAAACAATTAAAACCATATTAGGTCAAGCTGGCAGGATCAAATGATAACAGCAAAATCATACAAAAATAGAAGCAATCAATTGTAACAACCATACAAAAAAACAAGTGAAAACCCCTAAATACTGTCAAGGAAGTTAATGGGTCAGAAACTCCAGGGAGATAAACGACTGCAAGCAGTGTTGTGCTGAAAGTGTCAGCCGAGAGTACACACGTCTGCACAGATGCAGTCTACCCGAATGTGAAAGACCAGAGCATAAGAGGGAGAGAGAGTATGCAGCCCTGCCAGCCAGCCAAACGCGTTTCATCCAAAAGGGGACATCTTCTCGCAGGAGGGTTGTTCAGAAAGAAGAGACTGACACTGGAAAAGAGGCATTTGCTTAGTTTGAGATTTCCTAAACTGGGAAGCTTTGTAATAGTTATCATTTCCAAAACCAGCATTGGTTTGTTTTCAGGCTAATGTTACAGTGTCACCTGAATTAAAAACACATTATTCTATTTGCTGACCCTTTTGATACTCCTAATTTAGAAATGTTGATTAAAAAAAAATCATATGATGTTGATAAATATCCTCCCACTTAGATTGTAAGCTCCATGGGGCAGGGACCTCCAACCTCTTGTGTCAATCACAACCTAGCACTTAATTTGATGTATCCTTGTGATATTTTAATTAAAGATAGGTGGTTGCAAAAAACAACTATTGTGATTGTTTAATTATTTGTTATTACTGTTATTGTTAAATTGAAATCATGCGTTCTTTATTCTCCACTGACTCTCATCTTTGCCTTTATTTCATCATTTGGAAGTGGGGTTTGAAGAAATACTAGGAGGGATTCTTGTTTGGGGAGTTTATAATAGACTGGGTTAACTATTAATAATTACATTACCTAAGGATAAATATGTTGGAACTGCATACTTCACAGAATATATCTAAACCCCACATACTGAACAGCTTCAGCACTGATAAACAAATAATATACTACCTAGAGCCTAGGCATAGGTGAAGCATATAGCTTTTTCTGAGAAGTTTTAGCCTTGCTGGGAGATTCTATTAAATTCTCCTGCTTATCTCAAAAAATGGGCAGATATCAGAACTTAATACATATTCCTCTTTAAAGATAAGAAACACGTACGAGTGGATAAAGAATCCGGGATCCACTGGCAACAAACCACAATTTATTACATATTAAAACTTTCACCGTACGTCTTGACAGACCCACAAAAAAAATAAAGATACAGTGAATCTTGCAATTTTAATGATCTCTTGCCCTTGTTACAGGATAAGCTTATGTCAGGTGTGAGTTATGTCAGATCTTGTTCATCTGTAATTCTTTGTTTTCTGCAATTCATCCTGTTTTTGGCAAATTCCTAACCATGAATGGTTTACTTTCTAGAGTCAGGGTCCTTTAATCAATTGTAGTTTTGAAACATCTATTGTTGATGTATTTCTCTTGATCATTAATGAATTCAGTTTATTTCCATTTTGTTGAAAAGGGATTCACAACCTGTGTTCGTGAGTAGTTTCACAAACCCCAACTATCCCCAATTCTGTAGGACAGTCCCATTATTTTGCTCTTGTCCCATAGGCTTGGGTCACTCTGCTCAGATCCCATTACCCCTTCCTAAAAAAGTGTAGGTGGGTGTTTTGGGGGATGTGGCTACATATGATGGTGTATGTATGGATATTTGGATGTGTAAGTTTATGGTGTTGGTGCCTGTATAAGCTATTACTGCACTGACTCTTTCCATCAATGTATGATAATAATACAAACCAGTGTTATATGCTATAACTATAGACAAGGGAGTATAGGTGATTGGCTAACGAAATAGATGGTAAATGCAAGCTTTTGAAGCTCCTTAGGAGCCTTGAAAGCTTGCATTTACCATCTATTTTATTAGCCAATAAAAGGTATCACCTATACTCTCTTGTCTTTGCTTAAATCTATGGCTAACACAGTGCATAACTCTACTGCCTACGCTATAACTATATCATACAAATCATTTAGTGAAACTCTTTGGCATTCCAGGGGTCATCAAAATGCTTGGAGAAAATCAGGCCCTAGGGTATCCACCTGGACATCCTTGAACTACATGAGCAGGAACTCTCATTCACTGTGTGACACTTTTAAATAGATTCCATGAAACCAGGGACAGAATTTAAGGGAGTTTGTATTGTTTATTTAAACGCAGAGAATTGACAAGGCTCTGATTAAAACAAGGGTTTTGTCTGATGCCTTTTTACATTAGATGTGTACCATCTATTTCACCGAAAATATGAAGACCTACTTTCTGACGTAGACTCTTTTGGATGCCTGCAATTAATAATTCTATATATTCAGTTAAGTATACATTTCTAAGGATGTTTATATAGAGTTTACATTTACACAGCAATTCTCCAAGTACAGAGCATGAATTCATGACTCTGGAGCAAAAATACAGAAGTAATTTATGAATGTTTGCCATCAGAATCACCCACTGAAGATAAAGCTGAAAATACAGCCAAGACACAGCTTGAATTAATGTGCAATTTGTCCACAGTATTGGGTAGCCAAGTCCAATCATTTGACACAAGTGAATTTGAAGCATGTTGCAGCCCTGTCTCTTTTTGCCATTATGTGATCTCACACAAGTGTCAAAGGAGGTCATGGGATAGTGGAATTTTTTTTGCTGGATCTTAATAACTTAATAAAGTCACTGTGATTATGATGAGCAATTTGTTTGGGTTCTGATCCAGTTCCATAAGTGAACATTTGCTGAACCCAGTGTTTGCTGATATTTAGAGGAACAGTTAAGTCTCCAACAATTATTTGTTCATGCAATTCCTACACTGCTAAATAAATGCTTTTTTGCAGTATTTATTACTTATGAAGCCTTTCCCCTTTCTTACAAAAGTACCTCGTCTTTCACCTACTTCCTCTTCAGCAGATTTATTTGGAATGTCAAGTTAGTGACTTAATCCACAGGCTTGAGAATTCTGAAAAAAACAATCAGTTGGGCAGCAGCTCTGTGAGGTTACACACCTGCTAGATTCTAATTGGTTACTCGGCAGCAGCTCTGTGAGGTTACACACCTGCTATATTCTAATTGGTTACTCGGCAGCAGCTCTGTGAGGTTACACACCTGCTAGATTCTAATTGGTTACTCGGCAGCAGCTCTGTGAGGTTACACACCTGCTAGATTTTAATTGGTTACTCGGCAGCAGCTCTGTGAGGTTGCACACCTGCTATATTGTAATTGGTTACTCGGCAGCAGCTCTGTGAGGTTACACACCTGCTAGATTCTAATTGGTTA
>WMED01025132.1:0-11084 GCA_019650415.1 Pipa parva | reverse complement strand
GTTCATATGTACCAAAGAAGAACAAATCAGTCGTGCTTCTATCATCTATGCACATGACAGAAGAAGTTGAAGAGACACTAGCAGCCAAGCCAGAGCTAATAAAATACTACAACGAAACAAAAGGCAGAGTTGATGCTATGGATAAAATGTTGGGAGAGTACACTGTGAAACTACGAACATTACGTTGGCCTCTGGCATTTTTCTGCAATATGATTGACGTCACTGGGTTAGCATCCTACATCGTCTACAGAGAACACAATGCAAGCTTCAGGACAAAGGATCAATGAAGAAAGTTCCTGAAAGATCTCGCAAATCAGCTGTGTATGCCTGCAATTGCAGATCATAGTACTAAACGAATGATGATGAGAAACCATTTTCTTCGAGGTGCAGTAGAAATGGTGTTTGAACGATGCATTGTGGTAGCATCGCAAGTAGCAGCTGACCCTCAAATACCTCATGGTAGTCCTGGACCCTCCCCTGTTGTTGGTAGTTGCTATGTCTGCCGAGACCTGAGGCGAAAACAACGTAAGACTAGAAAGTCTGGTTTGTGTGAAACCCATTTGCAATGAACACTCGGTAGCAAAGACAACATGCATTACTTGCGAAGAAAATCAATAAAAAAAGTTTCTTACATTTTCTTTTATAATGTAAATGAACAGTTTTTTACTTGTTAATAATAATAAAATAGCATTCTCATTAAAAAAATATTATTTTTTCCTTGCATTATCTTCATTCAAAATATATGAGGGTACATTTGTACCTATGCAACTTGTTATGGATGCAAAAATATCTCGACCCCTTATCTCGGAAGGGGGTGGAGATATTTTATTGAAATTTGGCCAATATATTCTGGACCAAAACTGCAGAGATGTCACGAAATTTCATCCCTCTACGGCTTTTCGAAAAAAAGTTATTGCAATTTTAAAATGGAATAGTTACAATTGTACCTACTCAGCCAGACGAAGGTTAAGGCTCTATGACAGCAAATCTACATTAGCACATTGCAATCACAGACAGCGTTACAGTTAACTATGCACATACACATAGCTAGAACTGCTTATGAATGTATTATGTGGTTTGCTTTGCTAGTTGAAATAAATGGCAAGATGGGCAGCAGACTACAGGGATGTATTTCACCAAAATATATTCAGTATTGGCTCTGGAAAATATACTAGTTTATTTGTCCAATGTGCCCAGCCATTGATACAGAGTGTTATAGTTCAGTATAAAAAAGCATGACAAGTTTCCAGTGGTGGAGATGGAAGCATGAACTATTGACTCATATACTGTATGGTAGTGTGCCTGATGTCCTTCACTTTCCATAACATTTCTACTTAAAAGTACCTTTCTCTGTCTCTGCTGATGTTTCTTGCCTCAGGCGCTGGCTTAATAAGCTCATCATGGTGCCCTGATTTAAACAATGGCTTATTTATGACAACATAACCTGTGCTAAGCTGTCTTTCGGTATGTGTCTCAGTCACAAAGCAAGCTGGGAATGCTGCACTGGTACTGAGGTAGCAAGCATATGTACGTGTAAACTTTAACAGAATGAAAGGAAATCGGTAAATCATTGTCTACTACCTATTTTGCTTAGCAGTACAGCTATATTAAAGGGGATCTATAACAAGTTTACATACTTACCTGATCAATCTATCAACAGTACAGGGGGTTATTCACTAAGGTGCGAATTCGACTGTCGAATTCGCAAACGGCGGATTCCCATAACAAATCCGCTACAATTTCCCCATTGTAAAGTCCCGACAATTTTTTAATGTTAAGATTGCAACAATTTTCCCATAATAAATTCATGACTGTGACAATATTCTCATTATAAAGACGTGACTGCGACAGTAGCAGCCTATTGTGACTGTCTTTATCAGGCGAATTCGCACCTATACGCAACAATTCAGACTTTAGTGAATAACCCCTAAGGCATATTTACTAAAGTTGAATTCATTTTTGTTTGTAAATTAAATAGTAAATTGTGGGGGTTTTTTTTACTAATTTTGATCTCTTCTCCTATTTACTATGTATGTAGAGATTTTTACTATGTATCTTTGTAGGTTTCCGTCACTGGTTTTCATTGTATATTGTTACCGCCAGATCGATAACATTGATTATGATACTTTCATTAACAATTTTATCCCGACATTTACTAAAGTAGATGTTTGATTTTTCCAGGCAATTTCAGTTATAATACATTTCGCCACTCTTTGGGGGGTGTTATTTATTATTTTTAATGGGCACTGAGTATGATTTTAGTTCTAAAGTTCTGTTTGTTGAAATGACATATAAAATTATATCAATATCATTATGCATTTTGATATCAATAAGTTAAATAAACTGTTAAATCCATCATCTATATATAAAACCTTAAACAACATTGATATCACTAAATTTAACATGTTACTTCATCACGATAAAATACAAATCACAGCTTGATTGATTGCTACCATAGAAATGAAGCAATTTCCCCATAATAATAACGAAAAACGTCGAAATTGGCATTAATAAGGTTTTCCACTTTAGTAAATATGCCCCATAAAATATACTGCTGTTAGATCAGTATTCATCTGACAATCCTCAGCACAGGATCATCAGATGAATACATCACCGTTCCCCTTCTCTTCTGGGTTATGTGAGTAATGTCGGTCCCTCACATAGACCCTTGAGTTTCGCCCAAATTAACCAACTGAACAAATCAATCGCAAAGTGATGTGATGTGCTCCATGAGAAGCGTATTCACTACAGCTCACCAACTGCCAGTCTACCTAAAAGAAGTGCGTCACCATCATGCGTCCCACAACATGCATTGCCCACCCCCTCTCCTGGTCCATCAAATCTTTGCTAGGAGGGGAACTAGGTCCCGATCCAGCAAAAGTTTTGGACGGCTTGTCTAACCCCTTTAATAATCAGCCCTGTAACACAGGTATTCTCATCTGAATCAGTGGTTCTTAACCTTGTTGAGACTGCGACCCCCGGCGCTGACGTCACGTGCCGACGTTCAGGCCCAACGTCATCACCTATTTGTGTCAGGTGATGACGTTTGGGCAAAACGTCATCACGTACGTGCATCACATGGTGACGTTCGGGTGAAACGTCATCACGTATGCGCGTCATATGATGACATTTAGGACCATCGTCAACACACAGGTACCCTTATGAAAAGGGACCTGCGATTGCTGCCGTGCTCCACAGCAGTTCTTGATCCCTATGAGATGGTCGTGCAACCCCTAAAGGGGTCGCGACCCACAGGTTGAGAACCACTGACCTAAATGATGGGAGGGAAAAAAATGATGGAACTGTCAAGCTGACACCTTTATTGTCAAGGATCACTAGTCTTATAGGATGAGTGTAAATTTGGGCTTGTTTAGCATTCTTTTTTAATTCATGTTGAACATTTCTAAACTAAACAATTGTTATGCTTTTGTTCTCATTTAAAG
The DNA here is from genome assembly GCA_019650415.1 of Pipa parva. Lineage (NCBI taxonomy): Eukaryota > Metazoa > Chordata > Amphibia > Anura > Pipidae > Pipa > Pipa parva. The sequence goes on along the minus strand of WMED01025132.1, from coordinate 7,641 downwards.
GGTAACTCTATGGAAAACTGGCCACTGCCCAATTACACTTGTGATAAAGAAAAAATAGTATTTGTAATATAGTCAATAAAAATAATAAAATGCTGGCTACATATAAAGCATCAAACGTACGCCAGATTCTCAGACTCCATTTCACCTCTGTGCTGTGTCCTCAGAGGCTATTCCTATACACAGAACATAGCGGGGAGGATCAGGCAGACAGCCAGATAACAAAGTAACATTACTACTCTGCCGCTTACACATTTATTTTACATTTTGAGACACACCGTGCTCCCTGGATGCCTGCCCGATTCTTATCGCTATGTGTATACTATATATATATATATATATATCTATATATGTATAAAGATGAGTGTTGTGATATTCGGTGATACCTTTTTTTATTGGACTAACAGTCAGTTTAGTTAGACGAGCTTTTGAGAGGTCTGTCCTCCCTTCATCCAGTTACAGGCAATAGTAAGTACAGGCAAGAAGGTATTATACTGAAATGACAGACTATTGGAGCAGTCATAAATACACTTGTTCTTATAAGGGGCTTATTCATCAAAGTGGGCGTTGCTACGCTTTGGTAGCCAAGAATTCTCTACTCTTTGTTTTATTAAGGGGCATATTCCGATATTGAAGAAGTGAATGCTGTTAGACATATGTAGTTTCTCACATAGTGCTGCATAGTCAGTCGAACAGTAGTAGGATGCGAAGAGATGTGCACTGATGCGAGTGATGTGCACTGATGCGAGTGATGTGCAGTGATGTCATCCTCACAATGTCCAACGAACTTTGTTAAGTAAATATTACATCCCTTTCTTTGTCAACAAATTCCAAGTTACTTGGTCACAATCTTTACTGGTCCTTTTGAAAGAAAAGTTACCTTACGCCCTGTCATTAAGTCCCTGCTTCACCACTTTGATCTGACAAAGTCAAACTGGTGAATTCAAAGCAGTATGCCTTGCCCAATCAGTTCCAGTGATACATGTCGACGCTCGATAAATTGATGAATTGCATGTGCATGCAAAGTGGAGCGAAGAGCTCTGTACCTGTAAGTCTTCCATTGTTGTAAGCATAGACATTGGACATGAGTTCTCCACATTGCAGAGTTTTCTAAATACATGAATATGGATGAGTGATGAATTAAGACCTTTACGCAACTGACATTCATGAAAAAGCCCCTTTATTCATGTTGTCAGTTGGTCGTAGGATTTTTCATTTTTTGAATAAACAGTTTCCTTACGCAACATTAGAGCCCTGCCATCAACTCCCTAATTCCCAGTCTGAAGTGGTGAAATCAAATGGGTGAATTTGGAGCAGTTCACCTTTTGGAATTTGCTCCTTTGACAGACTGTGTTGCTTGATTGGAAAGCCTAATTACCTGTCTGCAACCGTCGTAAGCATCCGAATTGGTAGTTGCTTGTTAAATAAGCGGAGTTGGAGAAGTCGTGAAAGGATGTGAATTCAGGTCTTTACACGACTGTTCGCGCTTTAAACCCCCAAATGTTTAATGTGCAAAACTGCATACGAGGCATCCTTATTACAAATTACAGGATGAAAAGTATTCTACTTCCTTTGCTATTAAAACAAATGTAACGTTTGCTAAACTTTAGAATGTAGAATGAAATGGTATATGTGATTGCTCACTGTTGTAGCTTGAAAGCTAATATCTCCTCTTTTTCATATCTTTCAGTTTCTTATTTGTGGCGTTTGTGGAATTTTTTGCGCCAAGAAAAAATCAGGCCTTATTGTAAGTACTTAGCAATTTTCTTTTTTGTATAATTTTCTTCTTTTCGCTTTTCTCCATATAGCCTATAACCTTGTCCCACTAATAACAGTCTATATTTCATGGCAGGCCTACTGAAGCTGTTGTTGTTTTTAATATCTGTAATAAGCCATTGCTTCCAATATACATCTTCTAAATATGCTCACCACACACAGTGCTCTCTTAGTTATTACCCTCTCAGCTGTATTGCTTGTCGTGTAAATATGCAATAAACTACTTATTGAGGGAGCCTGAAGACAGGTTTTAGAAGCTACTGTTTATGAAACAGTCAAATAAATTCTTTTGAAATCCATGCAGAATGCGGCCTTATTGTAATTTATTCATTGACATCCTAGTCCTTTGACATCAACATAGTCTCTTTAGGAAGATACACAGTTCAATTTAATTTGCCCACCAGGAAAATAAGATAGGTGACAATGGTTGGTGAGCAATTAGGTAGTGTTTACACTAAATAAATCAGGCTCAACTATGACTTCCACTGATGGAGAAATAATAGTATTGAACAAGATAAGTGTGTTGGCATCAAGTTGTGGACATGATATTTATAGATATAATATGGGGAACATTTACTAAAATCGAACAGGGCTTTTTAACTATTCAGTGCAGGAGAAACAACCTATATTTAATAATATCGCTGTTTTCTCCTATTTACTAAACTCTTCAAAAAACATTTTATCTCCCAAAAGGATTCTCCCTTCTCAGGCTGACATAACCCATTATTCCCTATGGAGATGGTCCTGTCATTTAGCATAAGTCCAAAATATTTCCCCATTGAAAAGAGACCTTGATATCGATCTGTAATGGTAGGAACCTTCATAGAAAAGCTTTGCAAAGTGTGCCCTGTTAACGATTTACTTTAACAAGGAAACATTTTTATCCATCCTTTGTAAATAGTCAGGGGATTCCTGAAGTACAGGAAAACAAAAATTGACAGTGAAATGGGGTGAAATCAATTGATATGGTTGAACTGGTTTTAGTAAATATGCCCCATATATATATATATCTATATATATGTGTATCTTAAGATTTTAATTTTTGATGGCCATATAAATAAATATTAGGGGGCAGGGTGGTATTCAAAATCAATCAGGGGAATTTATATAACAACAAATTTTACAGAGCTCTAGTACCCTATATCAACCAATCAGAAGTTGTCTTTTATTATTCTTTTTTGAGAATACTGAGTGTTGATTGGTTGTTATGGGTTACTAGACCTCTGTAAATATTTGCCCCTGATGATGAATGTGTTTTATAATGCTGTATGAACCCATTAAAAGCTGCAAAGGAAATGTATCTATGGTTTTGTTTAAACAGATAACCTAGATAGTAACAAAGTGACATAGTTACATAAATTATAAGGCTGAAAAAAGACACAAGTCCATCCAGTTCAGCCTATTTTCCTGCAATGTTGATCCAGAGGAAAGCAAAAAACCCATGAGGCAAGAGCCAATTATCCTCATATTAGGGAAAAAAATCCTTCCCGACTCCAAATATGGCAATCAGAATAATTCCCTGGGTCAAGGTCCCACCTTCAGTTATCTAGTACCCATAACTTATAATGTTCTTACACTGAAGGAAAGCATCCAAACCAGTTTTGAACTCTTTAATGGAATTAACCATAACAACTTCTTCAGGTAGAGAGTTATATAACCTCACTGTTCTTATACAGTAGTAAAAAATCCCCTTCTATGTAGATGCAGAAACTTTCTTTCCTCTAAATGTAGAGGATGCCCCCTTGTAATACTTACAGTTCTTGGTATAAATAGATTGAGAGACAGAACTCTGTACTGACCTCTAATATATTTATACATAGTTATTAGGTCACCTCTTAATCTTCTTTTTTCTAGACTGAACAAGCCCAGTTTTGATGGTCTTTCTTGGTATTGTATATTGTTCATTCCTTTAATTATTTTAGTAGCCTGCCTTTGAACTCTATCAAACTCAGCCACATCTTTCTTGTGCATTGGTGCCCAAAACTGATATAAAGGTTGGAGTTAGCATTCTAATATGAATGTTTAGAACCAGGTATGCTCTGAGGCTGAGCAATTGAACTCCAGAGAGATGAATAAAACATCAAAAAAGTAGAATATTTTGATTCATATTAAAAGGCTTCAGTCAAACAGTGCCCCCTAGTGGAATAATAGAATAATGTATATCCTTAAAGTGTACCTATCAGCTCAAAACTCTAATACTAATTTAGGTTGTACTAATGAAATAAACATTTTTGTATGTATTTTAAAAAATGTACCTTTATTCAGATTTTCTCTCTGTCGTCTTCCCTGTCAGCCTGATTTTTCTTTCCCGAGTCGGGTTGGGCAGAGCTAAATGATAATTGACATTATAGCTCCTCCAATCAAATCCCTTAAATCATGATCTAGCAGGGATCTGTTTGGAGGAGCTTTATTGTGCATCATCATTTAGCCCCGCCCATCCTGACTTGGGAAAGAAAGGGCAGGCTGACAGGGAAGATGTCAGAGAGAAACACTGTATAAAATATTTTTTTAAATACACATATATTTACAAAAAATTTTATTTTTCATTAGAACAACCTAAATTAGTATTAGTTTTGAGGTGACAGGTGCACTTTAATCACAAAAATAATAATAACACTGTTATTTTATTGTGAAAGATAAACTATAGAAAATTGCATAAGGTTTATAAGTCTCTAACTTATTATAATATAAACTAATGAATATATCTATTTTTCACTTTATAGATGATTCTGTTTTCAGCTTGCTGCATCTGTGGTCTTATTGGAGGAATATTAAACATTCAGTTCCTACGGGCCCTAAACAAGACTTCATCACCCTTATATTCCTTGTACCTTGCTTCTATGTCACTTGCATGCATAGGAATCAGTGGCTGCACCATCTCAACGTGGCTTACTTGTCGTCTGGCCAGCTATGAACAAAGGAGAATGTTTCTGGAAAGGGAACATTCACTTCATCATTCTCATGAAATGACAGAAAAGGTAAGACATTTGGTTCTTTTAGCTGTGTAAGTAAGTAAATGGTGACATATGCTACCCCTAAGGCATACAGCACATACTACTGTAGAACAAAAGAAAAACCAAACAGCATCACGCAAAGCACATGTCATCTAATGCCTTTTTGATGATACGTTTGTATGTAATGATATAGTCGAGCAGTTTATCTATATCTACACTTATCACTGCCCTGTGCATTGCAGAGCCCCCTTACAAATTCAGAAAGAACTAACCAGATGAAAGTGGATGATTTATTTGTGGAAGATAGAAAATAGACAATATGTATGTGTATATATATATATATATTTCATCTATAATGCGCCACAAATATAATACAAACAGCATGGGAAAAGTGAATTATACGATACAAGTATAATATCACAAGGATACTTCACTTTAAGTTCTAGGTTGTGTTGACACAAGAGTTTGGTGGTCCCTGCCCTGAAGAGCTTACAATCTAAAGACAATATAGCACTTACAACAATGAGTACATGTTACAAATGCAAATAGGACAAAAAAAGAGATACAGTTACATAGGATAAGAAAAAAATGTTATTCATTAAACAGGCATAGAAAATTCACATCCCTTTTACTTCAACAGCACTGCTTTATGACAAATCAGCAGATCTGACCTTGATCAAGCCGCTACCTAACTTGCATGACCAATTAACAAATCCAAGGCTCTGTGTGCTATACAGGTCACCCCAAACTTTGACAAATCAGTAAAAATGAGGAAACAGAAAACCTTCAGATTTAGGGAAAATTTTACTAAAATTGACAAGTATTTTTTCACCTGTTTTTTGCCTGAAAATCGGGAGGAAATGGGCACAAAAATACTTTTCAAGTTTAGAAAATGTTGCCCTTAGACGGATGTCTCCATTTATTTAAAAAACCTTCACCAACAATCAGCAAATGTTTTGGGTGTCTGGCATAATGTCTGTAATAGTTTGATTTGTTTTCGTGCCATTACCTCCTGAACTACCTGTTCTTTTGACTCTTGGACCTGAGAATGCTCAGTAGAACCCATGTTGCAATGTGTACCGCTTTCATTTTGAGTTTTTACTAAACCACTACTGTGAAATTAAAAGAAAAAAAAGATAACAGGATAACATCTCAGGCATCAATAGAGAAATAATCCAAAAACACTTAACATAATATTGGAAACTGAAGCAGCATATATAGATTGTTTTTGTCAATACTTACCTTTTAAATAATTTGTCAGCTATTTCTAAATGTAGCCCCAATACTGCTTGCAATATACTGTTTAAAAATGCTCTATTTTCACTTTTCACACATACAGTATATATGGTGAATTGCTGATCTTCATTCATATCTACTACTCTGTCATTCTTATAGGGACACTAAAGGCTCAGAACAAATGCCTCTGTATAGATTAACCAAACTTATAATAGCATAATTACCCAGACATAAACTATATTCAGTAGATCCAGACATCAGTTGTTACATGTCACTCAGGGAAAGCAGAACATGGCATTCATTTTGTGATTTTAGTAACTGCTCCCAGCCAGTGTCCTTAACACTGCTCACTGCGGGACTGGGGCAAAATATCCTAACTTAAAAGTCAAGGCATTACTATGAAATAAATGAAGCATATGGTTCCATCACAAGATACAATATGCCAATTCAATATAATCCTTCCGGCACAATGCTAAATTCTAAGTGGTTAAAGGGAAAATCTGCTTCTATTATTTTATACTTAATCAGTTTCAATAGCGCAAGTAACTCTATCTCCAATCCAAAAAATAGCTGCGAAGATCATCCCTTTACCCAGTTATACTTATATTGTAAATATGATACAGCAGAAGTGTATACGTACGTGCCAACATTACCTATGAAAGAGAGAAACTTGTATAAAATTTACCCAGTGCAGAGATTTGATTACCTTCCAGGCTGTATATTTCAAATATTTCCCTTCTTATAAATAGGAGAGTATTCCCAGTAAAGTATTAAATCTATTAATATTCTGCAAAACTTTTAAAAAGAGTTTCTATTAAAGACATGGTCTTGTCAGGTTATATTATAGGTAGGGTTGCTACATCATCCTTTTTTAAACCAAAAACGTAGAATGCACATGCTGAGTAAAAATGAATTTAAATGTGTGCTGCATGTCTGCTAAACACAGGTGCACTTGTAGCTTGCTTCTAATCTCAGCAGCAAGTGCATTTTCAATGTGTTTTGTTTTAAAGGGATGAGGTGACAATGCTAATTATAGGTGTTTTGTTTTAAGAGACTTATTTTAATACTGCCAAAATTTCCCTTAAAAGAAGACATGAATTACAATAAATGAAAGGTACATACACCCTTTAGAACTGCTGCAGTGTAGTGCTCTGGGTTGAATTCCATACAGCCCTGTATTAAGTATGTATTAGATGTGTTTAAAGAAAAATTATAGCAAATAATTATACTTACCTGATCGATCTAGCAGCAGTACACTTACACATTTACTAAAGTCAAACATGCTTTTCGACTAGTAAATGCAAGAGAAATAGCCTATATTTAAACAATATCGCTGTTTTCTCCCATTTAATAAAATCTTCAAAAAACATTTTATCTCCCAAAAGAATTCTCCACCCTCAGGCTGGCGTAATCCCATTATTCCCAATAGAGATGGTCCTGTCATTTAGGGGGTAATTCAGCATAGTCCAAACTTACCCTCTGATCCTTCGCCTCTGCTCACACATACTGTTATGCGCTCGCTGATGTGCTGCACGCGGACATCAGCGAACGCTATAAAGGGATTCCAGTTTCGCAAGGCGACTCGAGTTGAGCCTCGCCGAGACTGGAATCCCTTTAAAGCGTTCACTGATGTTCTGCACGCAGAACATCAGCGAGCGCATAACAGTGTGTGTGAGCA